>BMAW01089913.1:985643-1094104 GCA_019974015.1 Nephila pilipes | reverse complement strand
AATTAATTTTCTATATTGTTAAAATAATTAATTTTCTATATTGTTAATATTTTCTATAAAAGTCACAAATATATGTAAACCTAAATATAGAAAATATTTTCTATATTTGGGCCTACATATATTGGTGAGCATAACTTTTCTTGCTTGAGACTCAACAAGAGTAAATTTAGATTCTCTTTGACAGACATTAACTTGCAGGCTGTGGTCAGAATCCCAACAGTCTCCCTCCTGATTCCAAAAAAATGTAGAAAAGTGTTATATGTTTCTCTCTCTAAACTGATTTTAAAATTCTTCACAGATGGAAATTTTTCAGCAGACAAATATTTATAAAATTCAGTTATCGCAGCATTAAACATTTCTTTCACAATGTGATCTAACCGCATGCAATTAAGTTCAAATTGCAGCTCCTCAGGTACTGTGTCAATATCAGCAGTGATACGATAAAAGAGCGAACTGAATTTAGGCTCAATATTCGTAAGAAATCTTGTGCGCGACGTCGCCCTCCAAACTCTATAGATAAACCCTAATATTGATTGAAACACTTTCCTGCACTTTCTGTTTTCCCAACAAAGGAAAATGATAGTAACTGCCTTCTTCTGCTTGTTTTGCAAATAGACTTAGTTTTGCTTTGAACGATTTTATGCGAGGTAAGGAAATCTCGGTTCAAGACGATTTTTTCTGACTGTCATGGCGGGCCGCAAAAAAACTCTTCGCGGTTCGCATGTGTCCCATAGACCGCTATTTGGCCACTCATGACCTAAAAGATGAGCAGAAATAGAAAATATTAAACGGAAAAATTCAAACTGCAGGTGATCCCATAACTGAAAGTTCTAACAACGGTATGGCTGCTCGATACTTTTCATTTTGCCCAGCGACTCAACAAACCATTATTCTAAACACTTTCGAAAATAAACCTTATTTTCATAAAAAGAACCATCATTTCATTTAGAATTGTTTTCCTCATAAGTATAAGATATATAGTAAAAAAGATTTTAAAAAAAAGTACTACATTTTATGCTTTATCGCTTAAGACGGACTTATGAAAAAGTACCGAAGCTTTTCTTTTTACACGAACTAGCGAGGGTTATATAAGCCGATCCCAGTCATTTCGCTTGGAAAAAGCTCCAAAAATTCTCGGCTTAAACACGGAAATATACGGTACTTCTGCTATAATTTAAAAATATATATATATAACAGTGCAGATTTGAGAATGATCAGAAACTCCGTATGAATAGCATTACCTTCATTAATTCAAAATGACAGGTTGACGAACGCATTAAACGGAGAAAACATTTCAGAAAAATACTATTCAACTTAATTGTTACATACATTCATGCGATAAGACTTCCGTAATGCTTTGTTTTATAAAGTATATGTGCTCCTCACACAATTTCCTTAAGGAATTCTTTTGAAAAATATTTAAAAATTCACGCTAACAACAATATATTAGTAAATGCAATCTCTCTCTGTTACGTGTATTCATTCAACTCTATTCAGTACTACTATTCTTCGCTAACGAAGCATATCAAGTTGAAGGGAAACTGTTTATAGCTTATTGTTATGCAAACTACAATCATGTCTCTTGGTTAGTTTTGATATCAAAGAGTGATAAGATCTCTGTAATAATTGCTTCACTATATTTTCCATTGCATAAGGTTATCGTGATGAAAATACATTGGCAACCAAAAGTTAACCCTTAACTATCAAGATTTATGTTCATTGTACATATTACCGGAAACGTAACGCCGGCGTTCTGTACGATATTTCGGCATTTTATACAATGCTCGGTGTTTTTAGGCAAAGTATGAAATACGCGCGCGAGAATTATTATATACATTTCCTACTAGATTATTATATACTTTTCCGACTACATAGTATATGATAAACCTAGTTATTCCATAGAATGACAAATGCTCCTTTGGAAAAGTATGAAAAAAAGTCTTTAATTTAAAAACATTCATTTCTGAAAAATACAAATGTTATTTTCAAAAAATAATGAATGAGTGCCATTAAAAAAATCTTTTATTCAAAATTCGTAAAAAAAAGTAAAGTTATACAAAAAATGCAGGCTTTTCTTATAAAACAAAATTTGAATCTACTCGTTATACCAAGAAAGGAAATAATTTTATTTTGAATTACGCTTAATTTTATTTTTTTATAAAAAGCAAGAAAGGGGATATCACATGAATTTTACTAAAATAATACACACATTAAATAAAAAAAATCAAACATTAAATTTAAGTTACTTATTGCAACGTGGTAGTCTTGAATGACATTTTGAATTACACTTCATCACTTTCAGAGATACACTTCATACATTGCCGGTTTGTGATTTTGTATTCTATAGCATGTCTAGGAAATATATGGAATATCAATCGTTTCATACATTGCCGGCCAGGTTTCGTCATTCTTTAAGGTGCCTAGGTATATCATGTAGAATGCCGGATTTCAAAATTTATCGGTAACATACTTACCAACAGATAGAGAGAATATGGTGATATCATTACAATAAGCGTTTAATAAAACAACAAAAAATGCGTGTAAACTTAAATGAAAGAAATGAAAGTTAAATAAAGTTATATGAAAATTGGAAAATATAACTCTTTGTAACTGATCTAATTTTTATAATCTTTCACAGTTTATGAAAATTTTCAAAGTCCCCATGACATGTTGAATTCCATACGATATTTTTGTTTGTACCCATAAGCGATTTCTCTCTATCGAAGCATACTAGATACAGTATTTTTTTTATTTGCAGAATGTCAAATGTGTTGTGTCGCTTTTCCTTTTCGAACGTACTGAGTTGACCCTGTGCTTATCTTTGACTTCGAAAATCTTCTCTCAATTGCATAATCAAACGCTTTACAGATGTGAAATGATTTAAGGTATTTTTTTATGTTTTTCTTTATGCACTTTTAGCGGAATATAGCGGCTGGTCACATATGATCTTCATATATCATAGTCGCGGACATTCGGTTGGCGTTGTTTCCGTCGAATCGAGGGTTCGAGCCCTGATACCACAAAAGACCCGCGATGTTGTGGGGCTGATGCAAGTTAAATCTGTCGAAGAACTAAGTTCTCCCGTCGAGTAGTGCGGAAGTTAGGAGAGGAAAGAGGTACCAGTTCAGGTGTCATACTAGTCACTTGACCGAGGTTCAAAATTACGAGGCCCATCGCCAATAGAACTAATGTTGCTTTTCAGTGTGACGTTAATAAAGTATCAAATAAACTCAAAATTTTACGGAATGTAAGCATTTGAGGCACAGACCTTCAATGGACCGTTTGGCCACAAGTTTGCAACTATAATTGGCGTTTTATCACGGGCCGTATATTTACGTATGTACTGTACCTTGTTCAAGTAGCAGGTATAACAAAATTCGATTTGTTTTGTTTAAATTTTTAACTACACAAACTATACAGTTATGCACAAATTAGAGCTTTATTCATATTTTGGACAGAGGGATTGAACACAAGAGACTGTTCACTGTGGTGTCCATCGACTCTGATCGGGGTTTACTTTATTTTTTCATCAAAGAATATGCCAAAATACTTGGAATTTCAGGAGTTTGAAGAGACATGAGATTAATAAAGTTTGGGGTGTAGGAAAAGTGTCGGGTGACAATTATAAATTCTGTATCGTCAAAATAGAATATTTGTGTTGCAATGATCAGTTGAAAATAGTTTTATGAGATTATTTAGGCATGTCCGAACTTTGACACGAAGAAGCCGACTTATACGAGAGGAAGATGTACGAGAATCACTACACACACAGTATCTATGTTTTACATTATAAAAATTGAATAATTTATCTCCTTATAGAATAGATAATAGACATGTTACCGTAGTGGAGACACAACCATCTTTTGTGTCTCATTTGAGAAAATAGCTGAACATTTAAAACAAGGCAATAAGCAGACAATATACTAAAAGTTATTTATTAAATTTTAACTACTTTTAATATCAAGCATGACTTACTAATAAAGTTTTAAATATTTTTAAAGACCCCTATTTAGTTAATATATATATATATATCACTTATTTTTGGGTAAAAATTGCTGGTTTTAATAAAGAATGGAACAAACAAGGAATATATTGGTTGTCTAATAAGTATCGGAATTGTTTTTTTTCCTAGCCAATAGGGAAAGGTGCAGGGTGGCGACGGATCCAGCCTAAACAAAAATTTGTTTAGTGTTCGCGTCGAGAGATAAAATCCCGTAAAAGGGGGAGGGGAGGCGGTAAGATTAAAGATTCGTAATTAAATTCTAAAAAGACTGATATCATTGTTGTGTATGCAAATCTTCAAATGAAGCAGAATAAGGATTTTAATGTATTAATTAATCAAATTAACGCTTTGAAGGGCGCAATGTAAAAAATCAAAGCTATCAATGAAACAGAGTAAAAAATGTAACCCTGCGAGTCCATACGTAGAAAAAAATGAACTTTAAAAATTATACCTCCACCTTACCGAGAGAACCGGGAGGCAATGAGTGACAGGCTTGCGCTTCTATTATCTATGCCATCCGTTAATGTTAGATATACGGTAACTAGTTCTTAAAAATGCTTCCCTTTATAACTAGAAATAATTCCAATTACTTTGCTGATATTTTTTAAATAGAACTTGGGTTAGGAAATGATCCTTTGTTCTCGAATCTTGCAATATAGCCACTAGACAAGTAGCTGCGGTAGCCTAGTGGTCATGGTCGTGGACTCAAAGCCGGTGTTTCGGCGAGTCGTGGGTTCAAATCCAAATGCCATTAAGATCCACTGCATAGAGGGGCTGATGCACGTTAAAACTTTCAAGGTACCAAGCCTCCCGAAGGCTTGATGTGAAATTCTGGAGAGGGAGGCATCAGCTCAGGTGTCGCCCACATCATTTGGTTCAAATTTTTCACGTAAATTTGACAGAGGTTCAAAATTACGTGGTCCTTCAACAATATCCCTCCTGTCGCATCTCAGTACTACGTTAATGAACAATCCCACATCTTTAATCAATGAACAATCACAATCTTTTTAATGGAATCTAGGTTCGATCCTCTGACCTCGAACTTTGTGATATAACCACTAGACTATAGTGGTCACGGTAGCCAAATGGTAATGATCGCTGACTCACGGACAGCGTTTTGTTGAATTATGGGTTTGAGCCTTAACGCCACTAAAGATCCTACGTGTAGCAGGAGCTATGCACGTTAAATATTTCGAGATTCCAAGCCGTTTATGGTGTGGAAGTATGGAGAGGGAGATGCAAAACCAAGTGTCGTCTTCGTCATTTGGACGTGGCTCAAAATTACGAGGTCTGTCGCCAATATCATTCGTGTTGCTTCTCAGAGTGTCGTTAATAATCAATCATACAATCACAACTAATATTCATATATTGCAAATATTTAATTTAAAAAATAAAACCAAATGTGGAAATGTTTATGTCTATAAAAGGACGCACAATTACACTTTCCGAAGGGTGTGGTTTCTATTTCTATTTCTTGCGCAACCGCAATTTATGCGTATTATGGTTGCACCATCAAGAATTCCGGAAACAATTTGCGTCTGGTCTAAATAGTTTCTCATCCACAGTCAATCGGATCCCCCACCTTTCCCCTAAACAAAAGTTTCTAATTTAAAATCACCTCCTTCAAAGCGCCCACTGCTTCCATTCTTTCTTGAAAATGGGAAGAGCAAACACAAAAGTTCAAAAAATTAGATCCACTTGAAAAGAATTTTCGCTGACAGCTGTAAAAAGGGTCCTCTTTTGAGTGTCAGTTGGCATAATTTTTCTGGACGAGTTTTTTTTCTTCTTCTTTTTTTGGAAAAACAATCGACTGCTTCTTTTTTAAGTGCAAGCCGAGGAAGGTGATTGAAAAATGGTCCGCGGAAACACTTTTCAAACACAGTCGGTGGTCAATCAGTCACAGTCCATTCATTCACTTAGTTACATGCATTGATTGATAGATGAACTAGTTCCGGTTTTGCGGTGAGTGGACATAGATTGAGTGTGTGAGAGGAGTTCGTTATTTTCATTAACAGGTGTGTCCTGTTTAAGAAAACTCACTTCCTAGCGAGAAGGAAGAAAGGAATAAAATATTTATATTACAAATTCGATACGATCATGCTAATTTAAGAGAAATTAGATGCCATCGGCAAGGAGTAATTTTTTGTCGAGTTTAAATGTAATCTCCACTTTCTTAAATTAAAAGCAATGGATTGAATGAAAGTTAAAGTTAATGGCGCAAAAGCCCAATCTGGCTATACTGCTCAAAACAATGTGAATTTGGTATCCAGATAAAGAAAAAATGGAATGCAAAGTTAAAAATTGGTCGATAAGAAGAAAGGTCTAAAGTAGGAAATGATCGCTAGGATATAACGGGGGCGCGTCACCCGTGTTTGCCAGAGACAGCAACCTCCTATGAAAGGAAAAGTTTCCGAAAGCACCATGGAATCAAGATATCTAAAAACGTGAGCCTCTGAGTGGTTACCAGATATAAAACATATTAAAATTAAGATAGCTGTGTGTATAGTGTATCTCCTTATGTAAAATACAAATCGCATTTATGTACACAAATAATTACATATCAGTAAATAATAGTCAATGGTTGTATTTACATTAATGAATCGTGAACTTACCTTTATGCACATCTTGCATAAAATCTACAGCGCTGAAAACTTTAAAAATTTGCAGCGTATTTATAACTTATCCAATTTAAAATTATTCAGTGCATAGTAAACATTCTATGTGCATTGAATATATAATTATGATTTTATAACAAAGTTATAAATGTTTTAATTTTTTTTATATTTATTATTCAAATTTGCCTTCAATTTGTGTCAACGCCCTTCGTTATTTAATACTGCTGCTATTTCTTCTTCTAATTGAATAGTTAATAATGTAATTGAAAATACGTTAGAGCAAGATAAAATACAAAAAACACTCAAGTGTAAGATAAAATACATAATTATTCCCAATACACACACACACACACACACACACACACATATATATATATAAAAGACCAGTTTCTCTTTAATCCCAATTAACTCATCAATTTTGGATTACAATCAACTAGTAAGTCTTAGCTTACCAACTCCCTCTTTCTTATTCAAACACTTCGCTTAAACAGCCGATTCTTATCTCGATACTTGAACTAATATTTCAATCCAAAAGATTAACTGCGATGTTTTGATACAACTTACAAATATTTATCAGTCAACTATCTACCTTCAATTTACTTTCAATTCTTTTTCATTTATATATCACTACATATCTCTAATTCAATCGCTGAACTTCTCATAATTATATGATTAATCTAATCCCGTTTCATTTTGATCGGGAAGAAAATGTAATTTTTTGTAATTCAAATTACCAAAAAGTCCCCGAGGTTAGTGTAGAGAAAATCATGAATAGGTTCAATGTACACGAATATGTTCAATGTAGGTTCAATGTTCCGAGGTTCAAAAATTTTATGCGAATATTGTGTGAAAGTTTGTGAATGCAAATAAGAAAAAAATTACATTAACTATACAGGAAGCAAGCTAAGTTCATAATGTAAAAAAACATCAACATTATGGTTAAATAGATGTGGGAGGTGGGGAGGGTGAGTATTCTAAAAAAACAAACTTTAAGAAAAATGTACACAAAGGTATTTCCTCCCCATAGGATGGCCCGTTTGTCAACAATTTCAAATTTCTTTTTTCTAGCACTCTTTTTTATCACATTCTCATTAATAATACGTCAGCGAAATCCCCCCTTATTTTGATGAAAAAAATCAAAAATTGCAAATGTGAAGCATTTTACTGTGTGTTTCATTACCCCAACAATGTCAGAGAAGTAGCTATAATTTAAGTATGAAAATTTACTTCAGCTATATTATGTGGAATGAAAAAAGTTATTCTGTAGGAAATATATTTTTTCAAATACCTGGAAGTATGAAATAACCGCTAATTAACATAATTTTGCTATTTTTGCTATCTTCTGAAGAATTTTGCTTCCCAACAAGAACTTGGCGAGTTCTTTTAGGTCCCCGATCTACATTTGTAATTTCTGTTGGCGAATGGTCATGGTTACGAGCTCATGGTTAACATTGAGCCATCGTGTCGTGAATTCGAGTCCTGATACCCCTAAAGATCCGTCATGTCGCATTCTGATGCACGTTAAATTTGTCGAAGCTATATTATGCTTATGTAGGGATGGTATAGATAGGTGAAGAGTGAGGTGCCAATTCAGCTATCGTTCTCGTCAGGTGATTAAGGATTAAAATTACGAGGTTGACCGAGGTCAACAATAATCTTCGTGTTGCTTTTAAGTGTGACGTTAACAAACAATCCTAATTAAGCTTCGTAATTTTAACCACTGCCAGATGACAAAGGTGATAACCGATTAGGCACCCCATTCTCCACCTTCATGCCCTACCATCATAAGAACTTTGAATCCGAACTGGTTTAACGTACAATGTTAAAGGTTTTTAATAAAGAGTCTTTTAAGGAAAGCTCATGTTACTTTCACAGCAACAGAAACCCATCTACATGACAAGGCTTAAGTGGAATCAGGACTCGAACATGCGGCTGGACTGAAGTACAGATAGCTAAGAATCGATGCTGTAACTACTCATGAGTAAAGTGAAAAAAATTTGCCCATTAGAGTCATCATATGTACATCTCTGCTTACTCGGAACAAAAACGAGCCCTTATTGGACAGGATGTTAACTGTGATAAAATCTACCTACGAAAAAACTTATCTACCTAAGATTACTTACGAAAACATTGTAAGATAATTCGATATAAAAACCAACGTTTTTATATGGTGGCAAAGTTTATTAGAGAAAATTATTGAAATATTAGTTAAAACTGTTAGTTATTTTTAACTTTAAAATTCACTTAAAAAGAGACATTTGTGAGAGTTTTAAAAAATTCATAATACTCATAAAATCAAAACATGCATTTGAAAGTTTGTAAGTCATTCTATTAAAAAAAGAATGGGAATCAGAATTCAGAAAAAATTATTGTGATAGGACACGGCGCCAAATATTGGAAACTTTCTTTCTTGCGAATGATTACTGACTAAAAGTCAGCAACCCTTACTATCTCGGAGATAGTAAAGAGGAGAAAGTATCTCCCCTTTGTGAGTACAAAAGGTTTACGATACCGCATGCTGCGTGGGGAGTGCCCGGTACTCCCAGAGGGGGAAAGAAATTTTTTCCTCAATCCTAAAAGCGCCGAGAGGAAAGAATATTTTGACTTATTAAAATTATTAAAATATTAGTTAAAACTTGTCGCAAACGTCTAAATATTGCATTGTTAGGCGAGTACGAACGATTCCCGAAATTTCAAAGATCTAGCTTGATGGGAAGTTGGTAAAATAAACGATTGAAAATTTGATGACACACACACTCACTCACACACACACACACACACACACACACACACCAAGTGAAATTCAGAAAAACGTTGTAAAAAAGAGAATACTGGGACCATGGGAAACCTACTCCCTCCTCCTCTAAACAGAGATTGAGCCTGAATAAGAGAATGCTTTGTACAGGGTAGAACGTCCTAGGACCAATACATTACAAAGCAAATGGGTGATTCAGACAAAGCGCTCAAAGAAAAGAGGGCGGCGATGTTCAATAGGAAGCATGTGATAATGCTAGACCACATACTGTTTCTTTGGCGACGTCAGAAAATTGGTGAGCTAAGCTGGGAAATTCTGCTACATCCACCATACGGCCCAGACCCAAAACCCTCCGATTATCCTTGTTTCTCTCCCTGCAAAATTTTTTGAAGGAAAAAAAAAAGTTCAAAACTGAAGCAGATGCCAACCAACCACTATCTGAATTCTTCGCGGTATTTACAAATTATCAAGAGGTCATAAGTAACGACGTAAATTATATTGTACAGCAAATATTATTAAATGTATGAAAAATGTATTATTTTCTTTCACTTTTCCTAAGTTGATAGAGTTTTCTGATAGACCTAATGCTTCAAAGATTTACTTGACTGACTAGTTTTTGATTACTTGTTGCATCTCGAAGGTTCATAACCTTTGTAGCGAAGCGAGGGCGTCACAAACCTATTGATTAATGTTTTTCAAGAGAACAGTAAGATAATTCTCATTGGATATATTTCATCATGAAAAAAATGCAAGTTGCCTGTTTTCAAAATATCATTTCTCACTTGATAAGACCTACAAAAAAAAATTTCTCAGCAAATTTATCTTATTTGGGGAAAAGATAAGTTCTTTTTTAGTCAATATCAGAATTCAAATTCATTTTGTTCGTTAACACACAACATGATACAATATTTTATTCATCACTCTCAAACACGTTCTATTGGTCAAATGCTTTATGAACTTCGGTCAACCAATTTTGATATTTTAGAGTGCTTTATCATATTAAACTTTAAAAAGATGTCTTACTAAGCGATAATTTATCAATCAGTTGACAGATAAATATTTCCTCCTTATCCGAATAATTCAGTGTTGTACGATTACTGAAGGATGTATTCATTCGAGAAAGATAAGATATTTATATACTGTATACACATACATTTAAGAAAATGGAAATAATGAAAAGATAACTCAATAACTTAGAGGCGTACAACAGGATGAAAAAAAAAACATTTAAATACTATAGTAAATCTTTCACCCGGTTGTTCCCATCTACATGGTGATGAAAACTTATTTCTCAAATAATTTAAACAACGAAAAAATCCCCAACGTATCCAAGCAATGGTTTTAGTTTCGAGACTTATATTTAACTAAAATATATTAAAATTCCCCCCCCCTCTCCTAGTCGTATCCAGATTTGTTATTAAGTGATTTTAATTGACATCGCCCTTAAGCAACATAAGGCCGCGGCAACTGTGAAGTGATGGATGCGTGTTAGTGGCCGATATTGTTTTAATAACTGATTGCACACATACAGAGAGAAAGTGTCGTGTAAAGGATATGCTGATTCATGTTAAGTATGCCGGAGCTAAAAGACCTCACGTTGTATAGAAGTTTGGAAGTTGTGGAGCTAGCTAAGGTGCCACCCTCGTCACTTAACTGTAGTATTTCTGTCACCAGTAACTCTTATGCTGCTTCCAAATTCGACATTAATGAAACAATCAATCAGCACCCACATGATGTATAGTTAAACTCGAATTCTGAATCAAGATCAAGTGACGAATATGACATTTGAGCTATTACATCCTTTTTGTATGAAGGCGAATTAATCAAATAATCCTTTTAGGTATGGTAAATGGGAATGAGGTAGCTCATTGTAGAGTTGTAAATTGATTTGCTTTCCCATTTTCTATAAAGTTTATGGTATGACGTTCTTCGCATCCCAAAAAATTGTTACCGTAACTTTTTTACCAATGAGACCGCCATCGCCTCCTTTTTAGAAGATTCACCGGAAGCAAGTCCTTGTTTAGATCGTTGCTCGATTTCCGATGGATTGGGATGGCTCTAGGTCTCCTCTCAATCAAAACTAACTTATGCATCAATGTCAAATTCGTTTTAGCGCCGTTTAACAGTTTGAAGAATATACTGATAAACCCAACTCGCCTTAACTGCACTACCTGCCGTCAAAAACACAAACTTTTTGAAATACCTCGTATATTCCACATAACATCACCGGAATTTGATATTTAGTCCTTTTTAATGTGCACTGCCATCTCATTGTCCCATACGAAGGAATCGGGGCTCTAATTTGAGGATTGCCTTAAGCATTGTCTCTCTTGAAGCTTGTAACCGTATAACTACAAGTCTACTACAACTTCTTTTTGAATATTTGTAAATTTGAGGACATTCATATATGCATATATATATATACATATATATATATATATATATATATATATATATATATATATATATATATATATATATATATATATATATATATATATATATATATATATATATATATATATATATTCATTTTTATGTATATGTTACATATTTTTTAATTTTTTTTGCTGTCTTTTATGTCTCTTTTTTTGAGTTTTTCACATAAATATTTTTTTATAATTTATACATCTTTTAATATTTAGATCTTCAGTTTTAAATAATCTTTAACTGTAAATTTTTAAAAAATTATATTTGGTTAAAAGGTTGCATTTTTATCCTTCCTGCTTTTATGTTGTAACTACTCGATATTAAATTTAGTATTTTGACTCCTTTTTGTTCAGTTTAATATGTTTTTGTCTATTTTAGAATTAACTGAACTATATTTATATAATAAATTGGGAAAAAAATTAGAAATTATGAAAATAACCATATACAATAAAATTAAAAACATTATTCTAAATTAAAAACTTACAAAATATTATAATGAAAAAAGGCATAAATTTACTGAATTACATAAAAAATTTCATAATTTTAATTCAAAACATATTTTAACCATTAATTAAAAATTACAACTTGTTAAACTCAAAACTTCAAATTTCATTTTACACTTGTACTGTATTATTTCAACTTATAACATCTTTGTATTTTTCTCAGAAGTGTTGATCCGAACGGTTTCTAATGACAGATTTCATCATTTCTAAGCTATTCATTTGCTAGACAACAATTCATTTCCTAGACTTGACAATTGTAATGAGAGCCGGTTGGGAAGGTTTAGTATATTTATATGCATATATCAATCATTGATTGTTGCCAAATTTCCTTTTTAAAAAGAAACTATATTTGAGAGTACAAGTAGTTGGAATATATTTTTAAATACTCATATGATTTAATCAAGAAGATTTTTATTGGAATGAGGAGCATAGACAGGAAGGAAACAAACAATTCCTTAATCTGGGAAACATTAAAAAGTTTACACTGCATTTTTTAAACTGAATGAAGATTTATTAAGGTAAATACACTCTTACCATAAAAAAAGAAGTTGCACCTAGAAGGCATACTCAGATTGAAATGACATTTGAAAGTTAGGTAGTGCTCACTACCAACAAAAAATGATTAAAAACTGAGCTTGGGAACGACAAAATTTATTGATCAAAATACAAAATCCTTACAATTCTCAATAGGATGTTGGGTCGCCAATATTTTTAATGCATTCTGCCCCACATTAGGGCATGGACTTAACTCATCCCATGCAGATTGAACTCTGACATGTAGATCTTGCAAATTCTGTGGTAGCGGTGGCCCATTGCATCCAATAAGTTTTCTACAGGCGTCTGGCGATATTGCTGGACATATAGTATGTATGGCTGCGAGGCAAGCTCTTGAGATGGCAGCGGTATGATCAAGAGCTATGCCTTGTTGAAATAAAGGAATGTGATGAGCGTTCCCAAAAGGAATGGCCCACTCGAAGAGCCTCATTAACTTAGTTTTATACTTCCAAAGTGGCTTTGATGAAGACCAATGTGATCGGGCATCGTCGAATCGTACTCCATACCGTTAAACCCTGCTGTCTGGATGAGTGGCGAATGACAACAAATCGTCCATTGTAGCACTGACCCCGTTCCTTCACACACGGATGCGGTTATCATCTTCAAGACAAATGCGAGATTCATCACTACTGATGACATTTGCCATTCCGCAAGGCTCCGTGGTGGTCTTTCGTGGTACCATTACGAGTATAGTCTCTGATGCTGCATTGGTGTCATAGGCAATCTCCGTAACGGTCTCCGTGCTAGCAGTCCAGAAGCATCCAGCCGTCTTCTTATGGTACAGGCACTTACAGGATGATACAAAGAGGGTATCCCGGCTCGCATGAATTCCAACATTGGGGCAGTTGGTATGCTTTACGCTTACCGGACAATTCTTTAATCTCCCTATTTGTAAGTCGTGTAGCACTTTCTAAGTCTAGTTATCGTGAATATGACTTCCTTGACCCCATTCCACCAACAGCGTGAAACTGTAATATCTCCTTAACTGATATAATGCGCAAACCGACGGTATGACCATACACCTTCGTACAGTCCTGCGATACAATCCTTTTCAAAGGCATCCGTTTGTTCAAAAATTACTCTCGTTTTCTTCTCAAAGGCATTTTAAATTTCAAAAAGTGACAATTTAAACTCAAACACATTAATTGCAATCAAAATTACGCGCTTTGATTTGGTTCAGTTTGTTTTATTATCGTCACACTAGAAGCAACACGAGGTTCATTAGCGAAAGACCTCGTAATTTTGAACCTCTATTAAGTAACGAAGACAACACCTGACCTGGCATCCCCCTCTCCAAACTTCCACAACATGTCAACGGGAGGACTTTGAGCCTCGCAGATTTAACATGCATCAGCCCCGGCTACACGGCGAGTCTTTAGTAACATCAAGGCTCGAACCTACGATTCGACGAAAGTCGCCAGCCGAAGTCCGCTACCATGACCAATAGGCTACTGCGGTGACAGCTCTTTGAGTGAATTTTTAGATCCTTAGAGAAACATTTATCGGATCCTTAGTGGGAGTGGTAGGTCACGTCTTTGCTAACATTACTAGCGTCGATGTGGCTGACATTTTAATTCTTTATGTATCTAACAGAGGCGAAACAATCTCTTTATATGCATTTATACACCTTCCTTTCTTCTGAGAGTAATATTTTTTGAAGATGAAAGTTCATCTAAAATATATTCCTTTCAAGGAAATGTATCATACGCCTTTCCTTTACTAATATTTATTGAAACATCACGTTTAACATTTCGTCCAAAATTAATGTGACATCAAAAAATGCTCTTTTTTTACCTATTCGAATTCGAGAAACGTTTGATAGATGTATGGAAAATATGCTTTGAACATAAATGTACAAAAGATAAATGGTATATTTTTGTACTCTTTCTGGACATACAACGCCTTTACACTAGGAAACGGAGAAAGTATCTTTGAGATTTTTTTTTTGCCAAAATAAATAAATATATATAGGATCAAATATTATCTTGATAACATGTAGAAACTAATCGAAATATGAAACTGGAAACCTTCGTATTAATCTCCACTTTGTTTCTCAGAAATATGCATTTGAACTAAATAGGAATTACCATTTTAAACCAGTTTGTTTGAATTTAATCAATTTGAAAAAGTTCTTTAGGAAAGCATTTTCCCTTTCGTTATCCAAACTTGTCTTCTGAACCGACTCCCAAAAATAAATTTTAAAAATTAATTTAAAATTCTCGACAAAATGTGCCATTTGTATGGAATTACAGTCGGGACCCGTTATTTTGCGGTTTAATAAAGCGCAAGCTCACTTAACTCGTGGTTTTACCATGGTTCCCCTTTTTATGAAATTCAGATTAATCCTTTTTCAAATGACTTCAGGACTTCCTTTTTAGAGAACACTTCTCCCAAATTTTCATATCGTTGTATAAATACGTCATAGAGTTAAAATTTTTCAAAAGCAAACGTATACTCCAAATAAGATAAATTAAAAACATGATAAAGAAAGAAATCAAATAGTGCTTGCGCTCCTGGAAAGGATCAATAAAGAAGCGCAGGAGCAGAGTAGGAACCTTTTATGAAGCCAGAACTAAAAGAAATAAACCAATAAAAAATGCAGAAGGAAAACCCTTAAAAAGCATCCAAAAGTAGACGAGCAGAGAGCTGAGTCAATGAAAGGAGGGAGATGGAGCAAATATTGTAGTGGAATTCGGAAGAATCGCGGCAACGAAGAAAAAGTTGAAAAAAAAGATAATTAAATATTGAGCGTGCAGAGGAAACTGTAAAAAGTCCATAACATATGAAGCAAAGAGCTTTAAAACGGTTGTAAAACCGGATCGATATCCAAGTCCAAGTAAAGAGGCAGTAAAGTACCAAGAATAAGATAAAAATAGAACAAAAAAAAGGGGTGAGTCCATACTCTGAATATCTGAATCAAGTAGGAGAAAAGACGAAAGCCGCAGATCCACTGATCGTAAAGTGCAGACAAAAGAGAGAAGTTAAAAATCCGGTGTATTGGAGATGAACAAAAGTTATCTTCCAAACACATCCTTTGAAAATTTAGGTTTGAGAGAAGGTTGACCATTTAAACACCTTTTATTTATATTTTTGAATTTGAATGTTTGGATTGGATATGAATCACCATTTTTCGGAAAAGGAAATGAATTCTTTTGTAAGAGATTATTTTTAAGATCTCCTGGTCTGTGAGATTAGTTATTAGGTCATTTTTTATTCGTTAAATCTTAAGATTTTTTTTTGTACAAGTGATTTACGTAAGAATTAAAAATAATGTCGAAAGTGCTTAAACGCTTAACAGGAAATTCATATCGATGTTGGAATTTAAGGTTATCGATCAATTTACATTAAAACTGTAACTTGCAGTTTAGTAACCATGGGCTCCAACTACCACGAGTCAAATGGTTCCGATTGTATTTATATTCTGATTTTTATTATGAGGCTGGTTACATTCCTTTTTTCATATGAATCCATTGTTAGAAATTAAATTTTTTAATCAATCTTTAGCAGTTTTTGAACCTAATTAGTACTGAGTCTTGATTGATTTCATAATTAATGTACTTATTTAACTATTTTATAATTCATTCGAGAGACGTAAGATACTTCAATAAAATTGATTTCTCCTTCAAATAAAATATATCAAACTCGGGCTGCATGCGGCCCTTAATGAATATTTGAGCGGCCAACAACATACGTAAAAATCTTTACTTAATACGTCATAGCTATTTTCTTAAAATTTCTAATTATACACAATTATACATAACGAACCACATTATTCACCAATAAGCTACTATTAAACGTGCTGAGCCTTTCCCCCCAAGCACAGCAGGAAATATACTTTAGCAGCCGATAATAACTTATGTAATTCGCAATTAGACTTTTGGTGCCTTGCTCAGTAAGCCTTACATTAAATATTCCACTTTCGAAAAACAAGAAAAAAATATTTAAAGAAATTGAAATTAGCTTTGCCAATTTCATTTTAACCTGAAGTAACGTCGTCGTCCCCTTTTTTTTTTTATTCTCTCTCTCTCTCTCTCTCCTTTCTGTTAAGTTCAGGAAAGAGAACAATCATTCAAAATGAATATTAATTAAATTAAAGTAAGTTTACTTCCGAGGCCCAGACCAAGCAATTATTACCAAGAAAAGAAAATATCTTCTTCAAATTACTAATGTATTTTTATTTTCTCAAGCAAAACATTCTAAATCGCAAAAACATCGCCAATGATAATTAAAAAAAAAAAAACCGAACAATTCTGCCATAAAAATTAATTATTAAATTAAATAATAAAAAATAAAAGCAAATTATAAAAGTGGGCAATAATATTCTGTTCTAATATTAAAATATTAAATAAAAAATATCAGCAATTTAAATAAACATTAAGCATACTAAATGTAATTATTATAATCATTATGTATTACAATGTCCATTTTTGAGCCTAACACTATGTATCCCTTATTTTTTGCTCACGAATTTTTATTGACGCCATTTTCTCAAAATAACAAGATGTTAGTATATGTTAATAAGTTTATTTACGTTTTGCTTATTCATTTGTGCAGTTATTCTGCATCTGGTAAGTTAATGTTCAAGAAAAAAATATTGATTTTTATTAAATAATCTTAGTATTTTTAACTATCTATTCCCCATCCGTTTTAATCCCTTGCAATCAGTACGTCTTTATCCAAATCGAGTGGTTGTTCAACTCGACGAAAATTGCCTGATTTCCAAGAAAAGACGGAATTGAAGTATTTTTGCAGTGACATAAGAAAAAATTATCTCTGCTTAATAAATAATAATGATATTAGTTGTATAACATAAAGCGTCACTATGAACACAGTAAGCATGCTCATATATGGTAATGAAATATTCTGGTCAAGGAAGTTGTCTTTAGCAATCAGGTTGAGTTGCTTCTTTCATCATCCTTGAAACCTATCCAAAAAATAAAATTACAAAAATTCAATCAGAAATTCTGGAGGATCCCCCGACTCACTGATGCTAGAATAGGTTTGCTCTTGGTGGAACTTTTACCATTAAGGGAGATAGAGGTGCCCAAACTACCACTTGTAGATTTATAATGAATACACGAGGAGTCTTATTTTTGATAGGGCAGATCAACTTGCTGACTTGCATTACTCTTAATTTTGCCCAGGCATCTCCAGAACATGGTATGCCTTGTCAGAAAAAACGATTTTACCGTAACTGTGACGAACCCGCTTCGATGCTTAGTATTTGATGCATCGAAACTTTCCAAGTTATCAATTAATAAATAGTCAGTTAAATCTTTAAGGTATATTTAACTGTGTAAAAAATCAATAATAAGTGCTGGTATTACAAATGTGGGACTATAACTAATTCGAGTCTGAAACTGAAGATTATTAAATTAATCCCTCCTTTTTGAAAATTGCTTTATAGTAGGGAAACGGAGAAAAATACATAGGGAAAAAACAAGCCATGGTGCAATAAAAATGATATTTTCCATTCATAGAATTCAAAATCCAGTTTTCAGTAGAGGAGGAAAACAGTGTTGGCAAGTTGCAAGGCAAGCAAGACAGGGACCAATAGAAAGCAGGCTTTAAAATTCCAGTTTAGAGTGCCCTCAGTGAGAAAATATTACTGATGAAAATGGATTGAACTTGTCGAAATCATAGGGAGCTCAAATGCAAAAATATTAAGAAATCGGTGAAAGCTTGTGTACTAAAGACACCCATGACGACATAAAATCTTTTATTTCAATTATAGTTGATGATGTGAACATTAACTAAAATACCCTGGAAAGCAATGAGGAAGACGATGAAAAGCTAGAAGTAAAGTATGACATTAAAACTACACAGATGCCTTAAAATACACCTCCCCATTTAAAAAAATCATAACTGTTAGTGACAGTGAAGGACTTAAGATCATCATTGACCAAAATATTCAAGAGGGAAAAATGCTTGCAATGCACAGACTTATAAATAAAACCGTGTAACTGATTATTTTCAACAAATTTCTGTAAGTACAGAACTCTATTGTTCCGTCCATTCATTTTTGCAATAATGAAACTGTTTTAATTAAGAATTTTGATTTTTAATTAACTTCAAAATCCAATAAATACCTGTAACTAGATTACTTATATATCATTCTCATTTAAAATTTGATACAACTTAAATTTCTAATTAAATTACATTATTTTATATGTACCCTCTGAAGAAGGGACACGTTAATTTAAGGGACAAAATGTCTGCTCCGTTGAGTGTCCCTTATTAGGAGGTACTACTGTATTGTACTCCTCTCGATAACAGGAAAAGTGGATCCAAGTCAGGAACAATACTTACAAATTGGGTTGGAAGAAAATATCAGCTATCTGTCTATAACTTAATTTTCTGGCAACAATGTTGTGTGCACTTTGATCTCGCTAACATTCCATCTCCTCTCAGCAGTTTAAAACGTCTAATCTCTTTACCTTATCATTCTATTCACTACACTTCTATACATGTAGCAATGGTGATTTGCATACGTCAAGGGATATTCACAACACGAGGTTTTCAAATCAAATAACATCATGAGGTAGCTATAAAGATAAATTGAAGGGGGCAACGCACTAGAAACTGTTACGCAACTAATCTCGTTCATGATTTCTTGAGAATTTTTGGTCTCGTAGACTTGGTCTAACCTTCCACAACAACAATAGCAACATATAAGCAGTAAAATACAAATCCCAAGTAACAGTACTCCTTCAATACAAGGAGATAAATAAATAAAAGAACAACTCTCTTCGTAACTACATACAGTCCAGCTCATATTTTACTTGTCAGAAATTAGACCGAGGCTAGAATTGAGTTATACACTTTTGCTTTTAAACAACCCTCTGAAACAAAAACATATATGTCACTGTATGA
This sequence comes from Nephila pilipes, assembly GCA_019974015.1. Taxonomy (NCBI): domain Eukaryota; kingdom Metazoa; phylum Arthropoda; class Arachnida; order Araneae; family Nephilidae; genus Nephila; species Nephila pilipes. Next base: position 1,074,370 of record BMAW01089913.1, on the reverse strand, counting down.
ATGGGATATCTTAAGAGTAACATCTTTCGATCTTTGAAGATCTATTCTCAACAATAAAAATGACGGAAGGATAGTTTCATTCGCATGTTTGTGAACTTGGCTCTGCTTCGGTAGCATAGAAAAGTGCATAGAGCGCGTGGGCCTCTTCCAGTATACTTTCTTCCGCGTTTTAATTTCATAGATGAAATATTCCTCCCCCTCTTGTTGAAAGTCATCCTTTCATCTGTTTAAAACAATGAAGCGTAATACTTTGATTGATTGTGGTCCATTCATCACAATATTTGTACGCATCAACACTACGGAAGGATTCTTCCGCACAACCTGATCCATTGGGGTCGTCTAAATATTGAGTTATAGTTTTTTTTAACCCTGCTATTAGAGGTCGCTTGTTATTTGTAAAATGCATTACTGAACTTTTGCTCTTCGATTTTATTAACTTCTGGTATTGGGATGAATAAATACAGCATAGTATCATTGTATCAACTTTTGAATGGTCGTCTAGTATTTGTAAAATACATAATTAACTTTTTACACTGGCCGCGATAAGTTAATGGTCATGGTGGCAAACTTGCTGCCGCCTATGTTTCCGTCGAGTCATGAATTCAAGTTCTGATGTCACTAAAGACTCGCTGTATAACAGGGCTGATGCACGTTAAATCTGTCGAGGCGCCCTGTATTCCTTTTGGCTTTGTGTGGAAGTTTGAGGAGGAAGGTACCTACTCAGATGTCATCCTCGTTACTTGACCGAGGTTCTAAATTATGAGGTATGTCAACAATACCCTTCGTGTAGCTTCTAAGGGTGAAGTTTATGATTGATTGTATATTAATTCGTATTTAGATGCAAAACGAAGAATTTCAAGTGAGGTACTTCTCAAATACTGAAAGTTCGAACGCTGTTTATCTCTTTCTCTAAGCGGGAGTCACTTCTAATCTATTTTAATCATTTACAATCAACTACACAGTGAACTCCAATTTCTAACTTGTAAACAACTACCGGCTTTTTGTTATCATCTATATCCCTCTCACTTTCAAATCTATTTCACTTATATATCACCATCATCAGTTCAATTTATTACATTTTTTTACATTTTCTAATTTGTGTAATCACGTTTCATTTTATTGGAAAGGAGTTGGAATCTCGAATACAATATCAGAAACTATCCTCACATGTTTGCTAAAGAAAGGTTCTGGAGCAGTCTAGTGACAAATGTAGCTTTTAAAGACAATTAAAAATATTGTGAAATTAAGATAACAGATTAAAAGGTTATGGCTATAGAGGTATTAATATTCAATTAATTGTCGTATGTCAAAACTGATAATGACTGTAAAAATAGTACACGGTGGATTTTTGAATTCCAAAGAAAGTGAAAAGAATTTCCGTTGTATTCTTTTTGTACTTTGATCTCTCGGATGTTATTCATTAATAAATTCTCAGTAGGATAACTGCTATTAGCTTGTTACTAGAAGGTTGATGTCCCAGAGCAAACAAGATTGCAATAATACTTATATAAGTTTTTTAAGGTGTATTTCTTATAGAAGATTTTGTAACGAAAAAATTCTTAGCGTTTATTTTTTTAGACTTATTAGCATACAGTCTTCCAATCGTTCATGTACTCTTAGAAATACACATTTGCTTATTTCAGTGTCACTGTTATATGCTTATTTTTAGGCTGATTCATCGGAAAATATATGAACGCACCCTAGACAGATAGACGATTATTTGTGTTAAATAAAGGTGCATTTCTTATAGATTCTTATAGATCTTATATCTTAGATTAAGATGCGGGATTAATAGTTATTACCAAATTGATTTTGTTATTGTCTATATTTACAATTTTTTCCAGGTTTTAGTCGCACTTGAAATTTGTTACTTCAAAAAACAATATGCATATCTTATTCATTGATTCAACATATATACATAAAGAGGTACTTTTGATTTCGCTATAAAATTTTAATTCCTTTTGGATTAGATTAAAGTTACCCTAGATTTGAACAATATATTGGAAGTAACGGATCTCATAATTCTGAGTTTAGCTCCCCCTCCCTTCCTTTCTTTCCTAACATGTTACTTTTTTGGCTGCTAGTATGTCCGAATTTTCATACTTCATCTAATGCTATTCTATAAATATGGACAAAATGATACAACAAATACCACATTACGAATACTACACTTCAAAAAACGCCATTTTACGATGCCCCCTCATACAACACCCAAGATTTTTCTCATAGACATTCTTGTAGATTATTGAAAGTGAGAACGAAAGGAAAATTGTGTCAGAACCTCTCCCTACTTGATGCCACCTTCAGCTTCTCGACATCCCCCCTCCTCCCTTCCACAGACTCTTTGCATCACTCGTTAATGAACGGACCTTTGATGTAAGACCTGTGTGACGTCACAGGTAGGATGGGACTCTTGTCGATGTTACGGCGAGTTCCATTTTTCTCTTTTGTTTGGTTATTTATTATAGTCGTTTGGCGGTTTGATTCTCCTCCATGGTTCGCTGAGAACGAAGCGAAGTGAAATGCCGGGTTGGAAATCGAAAGTCTTTCCGGTTGAAATCGGAAGTTGGAGAAAGGAGGGTTTTTTTGCGAGCGGTTGGGATCGTTTGGGATTTGATGAAGAGAGAGATGATGAAGTTAGAGACAGGTGCGCTGCTCGTGTTGCTGTTCTGCACGTGCGGGAAGGGAGAGTGCTTGGATGGAGGAAACAACAACACGTGTATTGGACATCACCTTCAGAAAAGGAGCTTGTGTAAGGAGCTTTCATTGCTATTTTTTAAATTTTGAATATTATATATATTTTAACTTGAATATTTAACTTTTATATTTAAACTGCATATAGTAAATTTTGGTGTACGATGTTCTGGGGTGTTCTTGTAGATTAAGAGGCTTTGTTATTTTGCAGTAAAATTAGCTTATGTCTCTGCTTATAGAATATAAGCAGATACTTATATTCTACGTCTCTGCCTATAGAATATAATTATCTTACGTCTCTGCTATAGAATAGCTTACGTCTCTGCCTATAGAATATAATTATCTTTTCTTCATGTTAGATGATAGTATCTAAATTAGAAACACTTTTTCGTAGCTTACGTCTCTGCCTATAGAATATAATTATCTTTTCTTCATGTTAGATGATAGTATCTAAATTAGAAACACTTTTTCGTGTAGAAATACTCCAATATATTGTTCTACTATCTCTTTCAAACATATTTTAATTTAAAATTCAAATTGTAATGCCCGTTCTCCATTGTTCTGCTCTTGTGCCATATATCAACCTAATAAATTAGTTAAAAAATAATAAATTCCAATTGAAGACGTGCAAAAGCAAACTAAAATACTTAATTAATAATCACTGGAAAATAGATGAAGTCGCTCTCTCTAACCTTAATTAACTCAACAATCCTTGATTATGATTTGAATATGAAATCTTAGCTTACCAAATTACTCGTTCTGAATTAAAAAAATTCTCACCAACAGTAACTTCGTAGCTTAATATTTTAACTAGAATTCTCATTAATCCACACAATTAATTAAATTGCTTCAATTCAAATTATAAATCCCCATCAGCAAGTCATTATCCTCTCTGTCCTTTCATTTCAAAAATTATATTTCTGATTCATTTCACTTCAATCGTCATCTAATTTGACTAATCATGTTTCCTTTTGGCTGGAAAGAGATTGTAATTTGATGCAATTTAAATTATTATAAAGTCCTCGAAAGTATTGAAGAGAAAATCGCGAATAGCCCATCACAATATATATATATATACAGAGAGAGAGAAAGAGAAATAAATTTCGATATTCTGAAATATACAATTTTTCATAATTTTCTCACATAAAATAACTATGTACAGTTTTATTTTTTGGGATAAAGAAAGCAAAATATTATATTATCAAATAAAATATTTTAAAAAATGCACAATATATATATATATATATATATATATATATATATATATATATATATATATATATATATATATATATGAAATAAACAAATTTGTTAACAATGCACTAAAAACTGAATATTTGTATACGAAAAGAAGTGAACTTCTTACTTATATTTAATCAAAGTAGTTTCTAAAGTCACTTTTTGAAAGTAATTTTTTATTGATACCGTTTCAGAGTAGTTTTCTCTTCTATTCAGAATAGTAAACATTTCCTCAGAAACGTTAAAAATAAATGTTAAGCCATGCTGGATAATTTGGAATACTTATATTCTTGATAGATTTTCAATTAATTCATCATCTTTAGGTTCATTTTGATCAAAGCATTCATCCAATAAGTCCTGATGGCTGGGATTATAAGCCACAATTTCTTCTTGTTCACTTGTAAGAATTTCTCAAATTCGAAAATTGTTCGATGTATAGAAATTAGTTGTACAGAAATTGTTTTCGTATTGAAAATTCAAGGCTTCTAAAAAAGTTCGATTTATATAAATTTTCAGTATACGTAAATTATTTTTCGATGTAAAGAAACTATTTTTGAAATAAAAATTTAAGGTGTAGGAGAATATTTCGAAATATAGTTTGTTTTATTTTCCTGTGTTGAGGATTTTCTCTTTCTTTCACCTCTCTCACTTGTGACCAAAGCTTTTGAAATGTTTACTTGTTTCTGTGGGTTTTTTTTGGTTTTTACCAATTTCCATTATAATGTAATTTGCGGAGTGGAATGGTTTGGATCAATAACACATATTTTACTTCGAATTTCAGTCAAAAACTTGAAACATCAAGATAAATTACTTTGTCTCCATTCTTTGAATTACCTTCTTTACGGTTCCTGAATTTTCAATTTATTTAAATTTTCTTTGATTTGCTTATTACAATCATTCTAAGTTCATAATGGAATTACAATTCCCAGTGCCTATGTATTTGCTTTGCTTCATAAGTCTTACTAATTCTAATTATTTTTTGGGAATTATTATGAATTATAATTTTAAATATTTGATTACATACATGTTTCATTAGAACTTTTTAGCTCATTTTCGTAGAAGGAGAACTACTCCTTGTGATTTGATTTGCCTCATATTGCTTAAATGTCCAAAGTAATGCTTACGTTATATAACTTTGAATCACTAAAACCATCATTACATGTGAAGAGGATTATTTTATCTCTTATGTCACATCCGAAATACTCCAGTCCCCAAAATTGCCGACGAAACGCAGACGTTTGCGTTGGATTTTTTTTTTTTTTTTTTTTTTGAATTTTCCTGCCACTTGGTTTTGATCAAGATGTAATGAATTCAAGGACCTAAAATAGACAAGTAGTCGTTAACAAAAAATAACAAAAACATTCAACAAGAATCAATATATTTTTTTCCTTGTACAATCATTTATCTAACACGGAATAACTGCTCAAATTTATAAGCATAATGTTTTTCTTGTCCAGTGAAATGGAATATTTAATGTTAAACACACCACAAGAAAAACAGTAATGGAATGATAGATATTTTAATATGTGCGCTAAAATATTCGCTATTATTGAAAGGGCTCGTCTGTTCAACGCAAATAATACAAGTTCATTGATAAATATTGTGATTCAATATCAATAAATACAATCGGACTCTGTCAACTCACGATTCCACTTCAACTCGTGGTTTTACTATGGCTCCATTTTTTATGAGATTCAGGTTAATGATGGATGATGACGCCAAGACTTCTTGTTAGGGGAAAAGATATTAATAATTTTTCTCCTTTTTTTGTTCTATTTAGGGATGAACATATAATGGAGTTTCAATTTGCATTAGTAAATTTATTCTCCGAATGAAAGAAATTAGAAACATGAAAAAGAAATTTGTCACACGGTGCTTCGCTCCTCCAAACGTGAAAAAAAAAAAAGAAGCACAGAGATAGAGTAGGAATATTTTACGAAATAGAGCCTGTAAGTCTCCTGATATTAAAGTACATGCAGTAATACTCGGCACAAAAAAGAAAAGATAAAAATACGACAAAGCGAGGATAAACAAAAGATTGTCTTAAAGACGCATCCTTAGAAAGTTTGGAAAGTTAAGAGAAGATCAACATTTTAATAATTTATACCTATATCTTTTTTGTATTTGACTGTTTCGATCGGATTTGAATCACCATTTATTGGTAAGTGAAATGTTACAGATTACATTTTTATTGTTAGAGATTATTTTCAATATTTTAAGGTCGGTGAGATTAACTATTCTATGAATCCCAACTACCACGAGTAAACAGGTTTCGACTGTATGTTTAATTAGAAAGCTTGAAAAGTAATTTGTGGTATTTTCAGGAAACATTTTTTTATTATATGCTGTTATATTAGCTAGGTTGTAAAGATATTTGCTGTAGGTCACGTGTTTGACATTTGCTGCGCATGCGTGATGAGCACCTTGATTTGGGATCATTCTATTAGGAAGAATGAAAGTGAATTCAGGATTTGATTCTGACATTATTTAGTCTCGCTAAAGCTCCTGTTTACCGGCCATTTTGATTTTGTGAACGTAGTGTTAATCCTAAGGAATTCTTAATACGTCCTCAAATCTTTACTTTTTTTTAAAAAAAAAACCCTGTTTGAATGCAAAAAAAGAGCATACATAAGAGTGAAAAAATAATGAAGGTTTTTGTGAAATTACATTTTCCCTCTGATTTTTGAAAATGTTTACGAATATTTTTAAACACTTGAAAACCAAAAAATGAATAATTAAAACATACGTAAAATTATTGTTAAAAATCTTTAGAAACATGCAATTCCGCAGAAAAACTCTTTTTTTTTTTTTTTTTTCTTTTTTTTTGTAATTTTTTTGCATTCAAGTAGATAAAATAGTAAATATATATAATAGTATAATTTTCCATAGGATTACTATTATGATCACGAAATCAAAATGGCCGATAGAAGGAAGCCTTAATTAGAGACTGAACTTTAATAAATTACGATGGTTCAATTATTTACTAGTAATGAAACTAGGGAGTCGCAAATTTTTCGTTAAAATGAGAAATTGAAGATTTATTTAATGGGTCTATATAATATTTTATAAGCCTTAATTAGAGACTGAACTTTAATAAATTACGATGGTTCAATTACTTATAAGTACTGAAACTAGAGAGTCGCAAATTTTTCATTAAAATGAGAAATTGAAGATTTATTTAATGGGTCTGAAGACCCTTAACTTTAAAAGAAATATGATTTTTTGAAAACAATATATATTAAAATATGGATTTTCCTGAATACTTCAAAAAACAAATTTGATGAAATATTCTAATTTATGACTTATTTTCTTAAAAATATGATTCTTCATAATTTCGGGCAAGGTATCTTTAAACCGATTTAAGGTAATCTTTTACAAAAATTGTACAATTACATTATCACATTATTCTACACGATGTGAAGTAAAATTACTTTGTTTCGTAAATACTTTGATATTTTGTCATGGGTGGATACGTATAAAAATACAAAGAATTTTAATAACAATTTTCAATAAGTGTTAAAAAATAAAAGCTGCATTAAATATTTTTTATTATTTTTTTAAGTATTTTTTATCTGTATCATAAAAAAAGAATTAGATATTCTGATTGAAAAACTTTTTTTAGGATTGTGCGCGCAAATCATTCTGTCATCAAATAATATAAACACAATGTGTTATAATTAAGCACTATTTCACAACTTTTTTAATCTTTTATAAATATTTAGAATTAGTTTATTCAATAACAAATTATAAAACATCACATATAAAAATGTTGTATAATTTAACTGAAATTTTAAAGAAGATATGAAGATTCGAAGAGAGAAAGTTATAAAGATGCAAAATTATTGCAATTTACAGTCGTTTCACCTTTTAATGTTTCTAAAATTTTAAAATTTATTATTGTAAATGCGAATATATAACAAAAACGAATTAATATTAATTAAGGAATGTTTTTGTATCAGAAGAAGCGTTTTACAAATTTGGATCCCAGTTTTCAATACCAGGCTAAAATAATTTTAACTTCGCTTCGACTCAACTTTCATTGAGATGTCATTTGTTTTTAATAATCTTTCTTTTTAAGAACTGTTTCTTCTTTTCGTATATTTTTCATTTTTTTTTTCTAATTCTAATATTTTAAAAAATATAAATTTCTTTTGATAAATAATATAAAGCATCACGGCAGGGATTGAAAAATGGGTCAAACGGCCTCGGAGGCAGCTTTGAGATTAAATTAAGATTCTGAAGAGGCAAAATGCTTTTTCATTTTCACCAACATAGTTTTGTTTACTTTTTGGATGTCGGAAAAGTAATGTGACCTGATTATAAGCCATAATCATAACTTTAATGAGTCAAGATTATCAATTTAAACATTGATAGTTCAACTTAGACTTTTATGTTTACGCTTAATGCTCTGATACGATTAGGAGATGACTCAATTTCCTCATTTAGGCGACACGATGTAAAACAAAAAGTGGTGATTATACTCAAGAGAACACAAAAAATAGGTGATAATTCCCAAACGAGTACAAAAATGTGGTGATAATTTCCAAACGAATATAAAAATTTTGTGTTAATTCTCAATAGTTAAATTCAATTTAGTTAAAAATCTATTATTAATAATTATCTGTCACATTAGCGATAAACATAGCCGATTTTCCAGTTGTTTGAAGCTTTTTCGATGTTTCACTGTATTCTTCTCAAAATAAAATTTTCTGACGCATTTTTGTTTTCGAAATGTTTTTTATGGATCAAATTTCCTTAGAAAAACGCTCAATTTTAAACTGATGCTTCTTGTATCGGGATAAAAAAAATACGTGACATAGCTTTACTGCTAATTTGATAATTTATTTTAAAAGTTTCATGGTCAAGAAAGCATTCAGTGAATTTTTCTAAAAAAGAAATTTCGCAGCAGAGTTCAGAATTTCTTATATCTTTCCTATTAATAATTTGGAAAAATTCTTAAGACCCAATTCTTCATTTTATGTTAAAATACGAATAGAAATTTCATCGAAACGTTTTTCTTTAACTTTAATCACAAATAATGATTTAAAACATACGAAAAAAAATGAAAAAAATATTTTCAATGTACAGCTAATCCTACACAACACAGAATTCGGATAGCAACTTAAAGTAAAATGAGAAATTTTCTTTCATTTAAAGCGTTCTGAACTAAAAATTACATCGGATTTATATACGCAAAAGGGTTCCCTTTATATAGTTTTAAATTTTACAAATATTTTTTTTTTCCAAAATGAATAAAACTTTTTATCGCTTTGTACTACGTTAATTTTAAAAATGTTATTTAAAAGATAATAATTGAGAATTATTATTCCCCCCCCCCTAAATTTGGGCAATTTACAACCTAATTAAGTTTTTAGTTTAGAATTCATGTTTAGAATGTTGATTACAAAATATCTGCGAAAAATCTCATGTTCTGTTTAATTCGCTTCCTTACAGCTTATAAATGAAAAAATAATAATAATTGTTCTTCAATTTCAATACTCATTGTTGCCTTGTTACGTCCTATTCAACTAAACTATAAGCATGTCAGTCTTTTTTTAAAAGGAAAATGTTTCAATCCACTATCGTAATTCTTTCGATTGGGTAACTGACAAGGACGAATGAGCTTATTTTACAATGAGCTTAAATAATCCTCACTTTTTCAAATTAAAATCGATGTGGAAATCACCTTTTAGCATTCAAATTTTTAAAAATTTAAATACAGAAAATTTTAGGCAAATTGTACCTAAAAGTAAGTACATGATTTACAAATCCTATTGATTATTAAATGTCCGTACATACATACAAAATTTCCGTAACAAAATTTTCTGTATTTAAATCTTTAAAAATTTGCTGGGTACTTTGCTTTACATTATAAATACAATGAACATAAATTGAATTTTAAAATTTTTTATTTTAATAAAATTATAAGAAATTTTTTTTTATGATTCACATTTTCCATATAGCACAAATTTCGTGCCATACCTAATATTAGTGAGTGTTTATTTAAAATACGTTTATTGTAAAGTGAAAAAATAGCCTTATTTAAGAATGTATAAGACATCAGCACTGTAGATAAAACAGATAAGGAGGAACGTGTACTAGTATCCTAGAAAACCATCTTCTGAGAAAAATGAAAATAACGATGTTTCCTCTAGAACGGGGAACGTTTGTTTACAATTTAATAAAAATCAATTTCCTCGAGCTCTGCTTGTCAAACTCTAATAAATTATCTACAGATTTTGCGAAATATCCTGTATTTTTTACATCAAAATAAAAAAAATATGTGCGAAAATTGAAACATTTTACTGTCTCAGTTAGTTTGAGGAAGCATTAAAATTGCTCAAGATACGGTAATTTTTATTGCGATAACTTTGCGTAGTTCCTTTATAGGTCCTTAGGAGTTCCTTCAAACTAGAAAATAGAAAGATAAATTAATTACTGAGAGTTATACATCAGTTTTGAAAATTATATCACTTGACAATTTAAAAACTGTTTTGTTTTAAGTATATAATAATTATTTTTAAATTTTAGGAGTCATGCGCTAAATTTATATTTCTGATTGATTTTTAGTTGCTACGTCTTATAGCGGTAAAAAGATTCAGTTTATGTTTTATGTTGTGGGTGTGAAGGCATGTTATTTATTGCTCTCAGTGGAGAATATAAGTTTAGGTTCTATAATTTTTTCAATAATATCAATTTGTGAAGCTTGTATTATTCAGATGATGTAAAACAATTTCTGTAAATTATATTCTTTTGTGATAGTCTTCAAATAAATTTATAATGTGTGATACTTTTATAATCTAAGAAGTAATGTTCTTCTGATATGAAATCAGAGTGATTTAAATAAAAAAAAAAAAAAAAAAGAGGAAGAAAATTGATGAGCTTTAAGCAAAAATTTTACCACACAACTTGAAGCTTTTGTGACTTATTTTTGATTTATTGAGATTTCTAACAATTAGATTTCAAAACTTCATCATTGGAAATATTTATATCTTTTTCTTTCTGTTTAACAGTAAAAAATATCTTTATTACACAGTTTTTTTTATTTTTATTTATTTATTAAGGTAAAATTACTTCACTACATTGTCCGCGAACTCACGGCCGGTGTTGTTTTCATTGAGTCGTGCGTTCAAGTCCAGATACTATTGAAGTTCTGCAGCGTAGCAGGACTAATGCACGTTAAATATGTTGAGGCTCCAAACCCTCCTGTTGGCGTGGTGGGGAAGTTCACAGAAGGTGGTGCCAGTTTAGGTGCCATCCTTATTACTTTACCGAGGTTAAGAATTACGAGGGTCGAGGCCAGTAGTCCTTGGGCTGCTTCCAAATGAAACATAAATGAACTGTCAATCAATCAAATATTTTGTTACAACTTACGTTTCAATAAAAATGATACTTTGATTGCTAATTTCCTCTCTGAATTTTTGCTTTGAATATTTGAAAAAAAAAATCGATTCTTTTAGGAAATCAATCGTGCAGGTGTGACAATTCTATTAAAATGGTCGTGGCTGGGTCTCAACAGAATTGAATTCATCAAAAATATAGTATAACAAAAAATGCTGCAAGTCAAACTTATCTAGGTTCTTCAAAGCTATCCCACGACGTAAAATAAAAAAAAAAAAATTACAAGGTATTAGCTCACATAAATTTAAATATCAGCATCTAACTACGGATGATAAATTTCCCCCCAATATTCCGCTGTACAATTCTAGTACCTTTACTAAGTAAGAGTTCAGGGACCCTGGACTCTGACCGGAATTCCTAGAAATGTATTTCTTATGTTTTATAAATAATTTGATATAGACTTATTTAATATAATAAATCTCTCTTGAATATTTACCCAATAGTCTGAAAATGATACTAAAAATATCATTTTCTGATCAAATTACAAAATTTAAATTCTTTTTGATGTTTTTTTCCTATAAAAAGGATAATTCAATATTGAAGTTATTTTTTATTTTTTTCTTTGACTTTCAATAACATTACGAACAATTAATTGTATATAATAATTTAATTACATGTAATATTTATAGTAAACACAGGTTCCATTCGTAACGGGGAAAGTCATAAAATGAAATTTATTGACGATATATGTTTAGTGAGAGTTAATAATATTCAAAATATGACTTTCATGCACAAATCCGTTGCTTCAAGCTCTTTTTGCAGTATTCGTACGTATCCAGGAATTCAGCAATCCCAAAGCTGTTTAGGTACCCAGTCGAAGTTACTGGAAGCGCATCAATCGTTCCGAAACGATGTGCTATCAGGCATTTTTTAATCCAAAGCATGAAAAAAAAAAAAAAATGTTGGTGGAAAGTAGGGTGGTCGGGGACAGTAGGGTAGTCGGGGAAGCGTTGCGATTCTGTGTTTGGCCAGTGCCTCCCTCGCCATTAGCGACGCCATTGCTATGATGGAGTATTCATGTTTGCAAATAATTGGTCCAATTTGAAGGCACAGTAGATTTTGTAAAATTTAACTCTTCTGATATCACACTAAGACTTGACTGATGATCACAGTTGAAGATCACGAATTTTGGCCACATGTTCATCTATTTGGGTCGATGTCGAACGTTTTCCTTGTCATCTTTGAATACTTTGCGCCACTCAAAAACTCCCTTGTGCGCCTTATGGATCATGAATTGATTGATTCGTTATGAGCGTCTCACTTAGAAGCAACTCGAAAGCTATTGGCGATAGACATCGCAATTTTGAACATCGGTCGAGTGACGACGGTCTGAACTGTCCCCTCCCTCTTCAAACTTCCATATCATACCAAAGGGAGTACTTAGAGCCTCGATAGACTTAACATGCATCAGTTTTGCTATAATGTGGGTTCAATAGTGGCATTAGGACTCGAACCCACGACTTGATAGGAACAACACCGGCCGAGAGTTCTCGCCCAGAACCATTAGGCTACCGAGGACATTCCTCACAGAACTTATGGAAAGTCTCCGAAACGGATTTGTTCAGTTTAACACAAAATTTGATGGCACAGTTCTGTTCAATGGTCTGTTGTGTCTTCACTCTCGGCGCAAGTGTTCAACGCACTTTCACTTTAAATGAGATCTATGCACACCGATGACTCGAGGTCTAAGGAGAACCATGTAATTTTTACATGGTTCTCTTAATTTACTTCACATCTGCCACCACCTTTTCTAATTTATCTAAGCCTTCAAATTAGCCAGAAAAATTAAATTCCCATACTGATTGGACAAACCTAGCATATCGAGCAACTATATCACATCAGTAAATCTATTTTTGTTAATACACATAAATTATTATCACAAATTAGGCTTTCATAAATATTTTAACACTTGTCATTAAATAGTGTATACACTAATTATATAAACTAATTAATAATTGTAACCACATACACGCTCTTTAGACAACGGCTGTAATTTAGAGGTACATGCTTCACTTTAAAATATATCCTCTCACCAGAATTAAGGTATTAAAATATTCATCCGTTTAAAGGATTTTACCTAATTAAACATCAACTACTAATCATTATGATAGTTTTTACTATAATTTGAAATTGAATACCCTTCCAAAATAATTTTTTACTATATTCGAGTAGAGATGTGATGTAAACTGAACAAAATCTAAAATATAATTGGCGAGCTTCTTCATATACTTTAAATAAAATTAAAATACCAAATTATGTTTAAGCATTGAAAACAAGCTTTCTGTTCCTTTTAATTACCTCCGAATTTTGTCAAATAGTTAAAATTTACGGAATTTCAAATTAAAAACATTTCAATTATTACTTATTTGTGCGTTTATACGATGCGTAACAAAATTTCATTCATTACTTGTTATAATTGATTGCATCGAATAATTTAATTACCTGTAACATTCACATTAAATAGATTGAGCATCTATATTATTGTGAATCTTTTTTTATTAATATAAATAAGTTATCATAAACACATGACTCTTTCACAAAAGTGCTTAACACGTTTCGTTAAATAATATATATACTGATTCTTTAAATTAATTAATAATTATAATCATCATAATAATTTTAATTATAATTTGAAATCGAACATCCCCTACAAAATTATTTTTAGCTAAGCTCGTGTTCTAATATGTTGGCAATCGAATACAAACTTAAAATATAAATAAAAAAAAATTTTCAACAATATGAAATTAAAGTATTTATTAAAGTCAATACATTGAAAACAAACTTTTTGTCCCTTTTTTAATGTTTTTTTTAAAATTATTATTTTTCCCTAATGGTTAAAATGATCGAAATTTCAAATTAAACATTCCTGATATTTATATGTGTATGCGTGACAAAATTTAAATTTTATCTATCGTTATGACGCTTTTTATACCAGCCATGACTTTCTCTTTGCGGTGTTTTGCATACTAATAATACATAGAGGAAGTGGAATTGTCCTTGGTAAAAGATGTAGAAATTAAGAACACCAATTTGGGGAAAGACTCTTGCCCTCGATTTGAATGGACAAACCCATGACAAATGGGGAGGACAACCTCTTTTCTTTTTTCTTCACAGGGCTGGGAATCTCCCTGCCTCATAATGCACGTGACACAGTTCTTGTCATTTCCATACTTAATCAAAAACCTGCTCATTTTATTTTTACGATGGGCGAATAATTTGCTTTTGTGTGTTGTAATGGAATCCTCCCAGTTTCAGCAAAGTTGGTCTCCAAACAGTTGCTGTGAAAATGGCTTCTGATGGTCTTTTTGTGTCTTACTTCGGTTTTTTTTTTTTTTTTTTTTGGTAATGCTGTAGAATTCGTTTTGCTTTATTTATAAGAATTTATGGAATTTCTTTCAGCGGGAAGTTTTTCCGTGCTTTGATTGTTTCCTGGTGTATACAACAAACAAACTCGAAACCTTTTTATCAATGTGTATTTATCAGTTAATTGCTTTCGTGATTATCTTTAAGGAGTTGTAATCATCTTAAGGCGTAGATGAGTTCTAAAGTGTTGAAAAGGTATTTGTTTCATAATGGTTAAAAAATAAAGACATGTATGGGGGAGAGAGAGATGGTTTACAGGCAAATTAATATTGCTTAGTTCCCGAAATTTTTTCCATGACTTAGATAATTAATTTAAAGTTCCGAATTTATTTATATTTAACTGATTTTCTTTTTTTTTAAATCTGTTCTTAAAACCTCAAAAATTCAGTGATAAGGATGGCTTAATTTTCTACACTTTGGCATCGTCAAGCAATTTTAAATTATTGTTTGGAGGAAACAGAATATGGTATAATATATACGGTATATATATATTTTATAATGTACAGTAAATGAAAGCGTGTCTTCGGAAGCTTCGATAACGCGAAGCAATGATAAATAACTTTTCGCACAAACAGAATTCGTTTTGTATAAAAATCAATTAAAGCGTTTTTGGACACATTGTCAAGGGCAAAATTTAATGTATTGAAAATTACTCCCTCTCACATAACATTAATACCACTCATGAGACTTCTTAACGACTCATAAAGTCTTTTTGGAGAAGGAAGCGTATGATATGCCTATAAGGAGAGAAAATCATTTTAAATATTATAATTACATTGATTAAAAAGAGAGCGAGGGATTGAACATGTTTTGGGTATAAATTGAAGATAAATTAAGAAATATCAATAATATTAATTTAAAAAAACAGGAAATTACTAGAACAAACTCTTTTTATTTCTTTCGAAATAAAATTTAGAATTGCTTGTGTTTCACTTGAAAACCTATTGATTACAAAATATTCTTCTTGGCAAATTATTTGGAAAGCGAAGATGCTCTAATTTTAGATCTCTGTGTTTTAATTTTTCTCAACATTCAATGACATTTCATTCAATATAGATCAATTAAATGAGTATATACATTATTATATACTATTTTGAACCGTGTAGATACTAAGATTTATTTATGCAAAATATTCTTCGTTCCTTTGGATTCATTTCATTGCATTGGTTTATATGATTACTATCGTTAAACTACTATAATACAATTAATAATAGAAGTATTTGTTTTCATCTTTCGCTCACTAAACAATTATCTTTATTACAGCTGCCAGAAATACTTTTTGTGGAGAAAATAGAACGTTCTCTCAGGCGAATGAAAATAGAAAATAACGCAAACTACGTTAGCCATTTTATACAGGTCGTAATTTGAAATAAACTCAAAATAAACGAGACAGTAAATAATTAGAAATATTACGTATCCTGTCTCTAGATTTTTATAAGCATAACAAATGTAGGCTATCCCGGATGTTCTTTCAAAAACCATCCGTGTTTTTGCTTATAAACTCCTGTTATCGTCGCAGTCTATTATTATATGTCGCTGTAACAATTGTTTTTACTGTTTTGTAGAGCGACATTACAATTATAGATATGAATACATAAATTTTATAAATAGCAATTATCTTGCATAAAAAAAATAAAAAAAACCAGAGTTCTTTTTTAAACACAATTTGGGAAAAGGACCGCTTTGATGCATTAAAACAATTTTTTAATTTGCTTTCCAAAAAAATAATAGTTTTCTACAATAGATCATACCAATAATTTTCTGCAACAACTAAGTGCAAATGATTTTTCACATATTTCTTCAAAAAAAAAATTTTCTTGTAAAGACTACTAGTTATTGAAAAAGGATGTAAATATTTATTTCCTTAACAATTTATCGTTTGCTTTAACTTTAATACCTGAAGAAAATAATATAGTCTCTATTTTAATATTTTATCATTTGCTTTTATTTTAATATATAATTTAATAATTTACTTTTCATACCATAATTTTTGCTTTCGTTCTTTTTGCTGTCTATGCATTGGCATTGTTTTTGTACTTTAGAAGGTTATATATTTTGATACGACAAAATGGTAATGGAATAATCATTAAAATTGGACTCGTGAAAATAGCTAATTTAATTTTAGAAAGTTTAAGTTAATGATTCAAGAACAATTAATTTAATGGATAATGACATAACGATGCCTATAAAATTGACAAAAAAACCTTTTTAGAATTCAACACCAGATGACAATTCTTCAAAAGAGTGAAACTAAAGATTAAAACAAATAATTATGCAAAAAATAGAATTTAAAGACTGCAACACATGATTGAAATAATAATAATTAATGTATTTAAAGATTACAACATGAATCTTTTCTTTTAATTTTTTTTTAAAAATTCGAAATTAAATGAAGTAAAATGATATGTCGGAGTTCACCTGCTTTTACATTAAAAATATTTGTGTACTTCCTGTATATGCACAACATCAAAAATATTTTTTTACTATATCATTGCTTAATTTTGCTCAGAAATCTGTGAGATTGCTATCATTGAGCTATTAAAGTCTTTTTATAAATACTAATTTAGTTTGAGCGAAAAGACATTTTCTATTCGTCATTTTCATATTCGAAATACTATTGGGCCTATGGGATTTCAATAAGCCATCTAAAATGAAGGTTGCTGAATTTTTTGAAAAAGAAATAAATAATTCCGAAACTATATAAACGAAAAGAGATTTATGCATTTTCTCTGAATGTACCATATTGAAAGACTTCAAAGCCCGCAACTAAAATACTGGCATGATCATAAGGTGTATTCAAAAAATGGTGATAAAAATAGCAAGATAAAAACCTTTTTTTCAAATTTAGCATTATTTTATTAGATGCATTTTACCGTAGTTAAATAAATACAGCTAGCTAGAGCTCAGAAAAAAACCTTGTAATCAGACACCTCCTTAAATTACCGTCATCTTGAATTTGTAAATTTATCGTTAATATCGTTGGATTAGTTTATAATCTGTTTAATTTTAGACTGTTACACATTTATACGAATGCAATAAAGTGTATCCGAAATAGTAAAAAAAAATATGTTTACTTTTTTTCTGCATTCTTAAAAATTATGTTTAAAATTTTTAAAAATATTTTTCCTTTTATTTTGGTAACTCATATCTCACAAAACAAGTTGAGTTGAAAACAAGTGGTTTTCATATCTTTCAAAACTATAAAAAGGCTTTCTGATGTCGGAGAAAAAATTCGTGTAGTCCGACATAAATTTTTCATTTTATAGGATGTACATTGCTTCATATCAGTAGTCTAGACAAGGGAAAACAATTAGAAAAAATTCCATAGAACTATCTTAGCATTAACGAATTTAAAAGGACTGATAAAGACTATAAAGTCGAACGCTATAAACTCGTCTTTGACATGTGGCATTTTTTTCAAGAAGTATAAATGATAGAATTTAATCGTTGGAAAGCGTGATAAAAGAACGCGCCTTATTTTATAGCACTTTCAGGCAGTTTTCTCTTTCTCTCTCTCTCTCTCTTCAAACATTTCCAATATAAATAAAATTACCTTTGGTGAGGGAAAAAGATGTTTCAGTAAATCGATGTTCGGTACTTGAAGCCACTCTATATCAGTTTTGAAAGAAACCATTTCTTTCGAATTTCATTATGCAGTGCCTGACTTCTCTAAAAATGTACCAGTTTTGTGCCATTATTGTCTTGAATAAAATTGATTATTGATTTATACATTGTTTTTCAAAGATATTCAAACAATATGTATAAGGGACGAAAGAAAAAAAATTGGAAGAATATGTATAAGAAATAAAAGAAATATTATATATAAGAAACGAAAGAAATTAACAATTTGTATTAATACTATCTTTTAGAAGCGAAAATAATAATTTTTCGTGAATAATAAAAAATGTAAGGTCGTGTTGCTTTAACGTCTTGAGTTTCTAAAATTATTAAGGAAGATTTACTATCCGCAATCAAAGTAAGGGGAGCTGTGCATAAATGGTACAAAGAGCAGGTTTCGACTATAATTTTCAAACTCTCTCTGAACTCTTGACATCAACATAAAAAAATATCCCTCAGTGAAAACCTGACTTGTCAGTCAAGTGTCGTGAGTGAATGTTTCAATTTCATTAAAAATGTTTTTATTTCAATTGTAGGGTGAATAGGTGATTATGTCTTGACTGCATAGTTTGCCAAAAATGATGTAGCAGTTACTTTCACAGTTAAAGATTACCTCAAATTTTACGAATAAAATTAGATAGACATATATTTATTTTTACCGCTGGAGACTATTTTAAGGATTTGACTACGTAATTTGTGCATTTAAAAATTTTGACACTAGTAGTAAAATGGTCCCTAAGGCTATAAATCATTCTTAATTCTCTGATTCTTTGTGTGGAAGAATACTCAATGAGTATAGAATATTTGGGAGATCTATGGAAAAACTGAAACACTTTTCTGACGAAAAAAATGATTCTGAAGGAAAAAAATCCGTCGGAAAAAATATTAAATCATTATTTTTTATTTATTTGCTTTGATTATTAAAGACAGAATTTTATTTGATGGTACTATCCAACGTGAACTTAGATTTTCAGAATTTACAGTAATTTTTAATAAGCCTGGCTATCAATTTCTATTTTAACTATGCTAATTTTAGCATTACATCCACAATTTCAGGACTAATTTACAGGAAATCCAATTTATTAGTGTCTTTCTTGCGACAATACAGATATTTATTTTAGATTTTGTATTATTCTATAATTATATTTATACTTGTCGGAGTATCCTTTCTTCACATATGGTGGAATATTTAGAACAAAACTCAACAAAAAATCAACAATACTACTTTAGTGTAAAATTTTTGATCAGGAACAAGCATATAAATAAATATAACGAACTCCAAAAAAATCAATGTGAAGAATAATTATCACAAACATAAGACAGTGACAAAATATGCTCCAAAAGTATGCGTTATGAATTTGAAATCTTAAGCGAGAGTGGAAGGTGGAAAATGAAAATTCGCTTATAGTTCATCCAGTTAAAAATTTAATTAATTTGCATACCAAAACGCTTGATTTTTATTCAAAAATATGCTCTGTAAGCTTTGAAGTTGCATAAAATTAACAAAGCAATGTATGATGTGCCTTTAGTTTTTGTTTCTTCATTTGGTAATGGAAATAATCAAAACTGTTTGAACAATGTTGTCGGTTTCACGTTCTCCATCAGTTCAAATTTTCAAATATTAAAAAGATGTTAATTGTTGAACAGGTAGGTAAATAGCCGAAAAGGAATTGAATTTCTTCGCAAAAATGTCAAGATATGAGTGTGGGTGAATGATGGTGGAATTTATTGACGTGCAAGAGCCAAATATCGTAATGCTGCTCCAAATAAGGTGAAATTGTTATCTAAATAATTGAAAAAAATTGGAAGAAATAATTGCTGATAGGAAGGAGGATCGAAAATAGACAAGGATCACCAGGTAATTCCATATGCGCGTCACCCATGTTTACCAAAGACAGTAAGGCCATGGGAAAGAAAAAGCTCACTAGTGTGTGGGGGGTGTCTGTTTTTACCAAAAAAAGATCAGCCCCTTCGGAGACAAATGTCAAACTGTAAAAGAATCGTTATGAACTAAAGAATAAATACATCAAAGATAAAAGGAAAGAATATTTGTTAATTCGTCAATGACTTTTCTATTTATTCTTTTTTTTTTTTCATTTTTTTTTTTTTTTTTTTTGATAAACGGATATCTAGGAAAAATTTTGAAAATGCTCTAAAAAAATCGCTATCGTCTTACAGCTTTTACTGATAACTAATTCTATAAGCAAATACGACAGTACAGGTTTAATTTTCTAGATTAAATTTTGAGCATTTTTACTAACCTCCAAATATCAAATTGACATAACATTAAAATTTTTGAAACAGTTTGTATAGAAATTCTGTTATTTTGAATTCTTGTTTAAAAAACTAGAACATTTTAAAAATCCTTAGATCATCTATGAAAATAATACAGAGATCTGTCGTCATTTAATTGACTTTTTCGAAGAAGGAAAAAATATGACAACTTTTAGTTTCCACTTAGTATTAAAATGGACATTACTGTCCAAAAAGTCAATTTATTTTATGGCATTTTAATATTCCCTAAATAATTGGTCAAAAAGCTAAGTTTTCCATTGGACAGCAAAAATTCTTTGATTACAAGTACTGCAAAAATTTATCATCATGTAATTGAGTCTTTTTTAAAGAATAATAGCGAAAAGACGACATTTTAACCTTTGTAAAGTTCTTTTTTAAAAAAAATAATAGATACCATTTTCCAAAGTTAATTTCTTATTCGATATTTAAAGATATTCTAAACCTTTGTGTCAAAAGATCTAAAATATTTTTACAGAAAGCAGACAAATCTAAAGCTTTTAATAGTGGAGTATCCCACCTCAAAATCATCATTGCTTATTATTATTTTGATTCTATAGCTTATTGGGTGGTGGTGGTGGGGAATAAATAATTGTCTAGATTGTGATCCTGAGTAAAGCATTTTATATAACATTATCAACGATGCAAAACAATCTTTCGAGAATGTTTAAAAGACAACAATTTTAAGAGGTATACTTACAAATTTTATATAAAAGATCTGAAAGTCTAGTACGATCGTGTATAGAACAGATGAATTAAAACGTGAAAAGAGAATGTTTATTTATTTATTTTGCGGGAGGGGGATGGTAATAAACGACTGCTATGCGGGATTCCTTCTTCTAAACGACCATTATGTGGAGAGCTGAGGTTGAGCGGACCTCAACGTTGACGAGGCGTAGATGAGAGGAATAGGGTGCTAATTCAGATGTTGTCTTCGTCACTCTGTCGTAGCTCAAAATTACATACTTTTGATAAGATACAGATGCATAATCCGAGTGATTTTTTTTTTTTTTCTTAATCTTTCCTCGACATTTTTTGTCATTGATAAACTTAGGTAATGCATTCTTGGGATGCTCTAGCGATCTTTCTTTATTTTTCAACTCTTTCCCTTGTCATTCCATCCTGACCCTTTGCATCTTTTTTGCATTCAGCGGGTTTAATCTGGGTCACAGATGTACGTTTTTTCTCGAGTTAGCGAGTTTTGGGCTCAGAATGACCAAATATGATTCTTGGGACAATAAAACCTACCACTCAAAATTACGAGATTAATCCACAATATAGCCCTTATGTTGCTTCTAGTTCACCGTTAATTCAATCCAAATCACTCGATGGGGGGAACCAGGACTTGAACCTGCCATTCCACTTGGACTCGCTGGCTGTGAAGCTCATGACTTGAGATTGCAATATCGATAAATCAGTTTATCGGTACACCGATCAATTGCACATTTGAACTTCACATCTCTACCGATAATTTGGCAAATTATTTTTACACTTCTTAACACTTATTCTCTAGGTTGAAAGAGAAATAATAAACTCCTTTAATTCCGAAAACTCAGTCCCCACATCTTTGACAGATACGAGGGGATAGGGTTAAGTTTTAATTACTACTAAGAAATAACCGAGATATCTGCAGATAAAATTTATTCTGAATTTTAGTTGATCCTTATGCACATAATGTTGTAAATTATAGCAATTCATGTTGATTTGTTTGGTTTCAGGAAGTCGTAGATTGAAGTAACCCACAATATTGAAAGTTTTAATTATTACTAAAAATAATCGAGAGAGAGAGATAGAAACTTAGTTTCTATTTTTATTCTTAAGACTTCTCTTTACAATCTCCATACAGAGTTATACATTTCTCCCATCTTTCATTGAACTTTCGAAGGCCGTTATTGTAGAACTCAGCAGATTAAACTCTCTCTTCTTCATACTGCGGGTTAATTCAATCTGCAGTTTCCTGAAACCAAAGAAATCAACATTGATGGCTGTAATTTACAACATTGTGCACATAAGGATCGATTACTGAGAAGAATAAACTTTATCCATAGATATCTCGGTTATTTCTTAGGAATAATTAAAACTTCAAGTTACTTCGATATACAGTTACGTACAGAAAGAAAAAATTTATTGATCAAAAGAAAAAAAACATTAATATAACATATTAATGAGTCTCAAATATGCAAAACCAAAATTAAATCATTAAAAATAATTGGAGTATTTTCAACATGAAAATATCCAAAAAGGGGAAACGTATTTGAGTAAGATACGGTCCTTTAATTAATAAAACTACAAGTTTAGAATCTGAAAAACCGCTCTCTACACAGTCGTATAATTTTCCAGAAAAATTAGATCTCAATTAGAAGATCAAAGATCTTATCAAAAAGGATCAACAAAGCATCGATCAGTTATGCTTCTTACAAGTTTATTTTTAGCACGTGTTGACAAAAAAAGACCATGTAACTATTTATATATACATTTTAAATTCTTTTCAGTGTGAAAAATTATTCGTGTTGAATTATTACTTATAACTTATTATGAAATTGTTCAATTTTATTAAGATTATTTATGTTCAGGAAACAATTTATTTTTACATACTTATGTCACGATATTTTACAATAATCAAACATTATGTCTTATTATTATGAATTTTTAGGAGACCTCGGTAGCCTATTGGAGGTCGCGAACATAGAACCGGCGTTTCGTCGAGTCTTGAATTCGAACCCTGATGCCACTAAAAAGCGGGGATAATACACATTAAATCTGGTCCAAGTCCCAAGTCCTCCCAATGGTGTGGTGTGGAAGTTCGGAGAGAGTGGTAACAATCCAGGTGTTGTCCTCGACACTTGACCGAAGCTCAAAATTACGAGGTCCGTCTCCAATAGCCTTCGTGTTGCTTCTCAGTACGACGTTAACAAGCAATCATATCACATGAATTTTTATTTAAAATTCAAGCCTTAACGAATTTCTTGCAATATACCTTCTTAAGATTTTGCTCGACAAATTTACCCGATTAACTGTAACAGAAACAGTAAGTAAATTTGCAATCATTATTCACGACTTGAGCTGATGCGCTATTGCGGACTGAAACGCTATTGAACCTCCAATAATGTTGAATCAGATCAACTCTTCTCTCTCTCTCTCTCTCTCTTATCTATCTTTCCACATCACAACTAGCTTTTAAAATTTATGAGTCAAATTCCTTTTGTACATTCGACAAAGACATTTTCTTTTTAGATGATGAAGAAGGTTTTGTACCGGAGACTCATTTGATGTAATTAAAAGCCTTTTTTTTACAAAAGGAATCGCTTTCTTTTGCAATCTTGTTTAATTAAGCACGGCCTGTTTCTCTTTCCGGTACTAATTAAAAGCGTGTCACCAACACCTCTCGTGAAACATCCTTTCCTCCCGTCTTTTGTGGTGAATTAATTAAATAGATGACGTGTTCATCTCTCTCTCTTCCCTACTTCGAACGGTATTGTAAGTTTCACTTTCATTTGCTTCTCACCGCGTGAGATTTATTTGCTCGTTTCCAATTTCAAGCACTTCCGCCTGGGAGGACAGAGAGGTCAAGCAGTTTGGGGTAATGGTATGTGTATGTTTTAAAGACTCGGGTATTAATAGGCTGTGGTAGTGTTTTAAAGTGCTTATTACCTCTCATATTATCTCAGTTGATTTATGTGCAGGTAGGTGACACAGAAAAAAGAATTTGCATTTCGCGGCTAAAAAAACGCAGTTAATATTATTTCATGTCTAACAATATTTGTGTTATGGGTTTCAACCCACCGGTATTACTTCCTTCTCTTTCCATTATTAATCAATATTTAAGCAATCACTCATCAACGCAGTCATTAATGAATTGAATCCAGGACAGTAACTCAACCCGAATTTATTAGGATCTCAGAGTAATCGAAACACAAGAGATTTATAATCACGCCTGTGAATTTAATTCCCACCCACGTCTGAATCTCCAAATTCATCGATTCTGACGCAAAACTAACCGATTTCAACTCACTGACTCCGACACACCCTAATCGAAAACTGAAAAGTAGATTTATATCCTTTGACGACGGTATGCAGTGATGTATTTCCTTCATTATTTAATTCTATTATCCAAAAGTTTAATTGCGAGGGTCGTTTAATACGTCCATAGTAAAAGATAGAAAAACGAATTATATGAGGTATTTTTGCAGCATAATCTCTCCTTTTTTGCTCTATGCCCTTTTCCAAAGATTTTTCCAACTTTTTTAAGCCAGTAAGATTTCAGAAGGTCCTCAAAATAGGTATCTGTTTGGGCGATGACCTCTTCGTATAATGCGAACCGTTGTTCGAGAAGCTATTTTTTCAAGTTTGGAATACGATGAATTCGGTGGATGTTGTAATAATTCGAACTTCATTTCCATGATTTTGGCTAGTAAAACTGAAGATACTTCAAAGAAAGACATTACAGTTTATTAACTATCAACAATGAATTTATATGCAAGATCGCTTTCTCTCTCTCTCTCTCTCTCTGTCTAATTTCTCTTAATTCAGTTAATCTAGTACGTTCTCTAATAATAATCTCAATTACGTTCTAATAATAAAATCTTAGCTTATCAAATCACTCATTCCAAGCACTTTTCAATTATACTCGTAGCATATTCCATTTTTATTTCTCTAGGAGTCGTTTCAATTCAAACGATTAATTACGATTACTCAATCCAATCTAAAATTATCTATCAGCTTGACATTATC
Organism: Nephila pilipes; assembly: GCA_019974015.1. NCBI lineage: Eukaryota > Metazoa > Arthropoda > Arachnida > Araneae > Nephilidae > Nephila > Nephila pilipes. The sequence continues at coordinate 1,049,032 of BMAW01089913.1, read as the reverse complement.
CTCTATCTCCCCCCCTTACGTTGATTAAGTTTGTAGCGCCACCCCTTTATCTATGTGAATTTATATGGAATCAAATTCACAATGAAGAGTACCCATTTGTTACTATCTTGAATAGAATTATAGAATTATTATTGGTATAAGTTCGACTGTAATTGCACCAACTTTAATAACTGACGAGAATTTACGCAAGTACTTGGACAAATACTGTGGCATTAATATATGTTTTCCTGATTCAATCCCAAAACTTTCATTTTACTTACATCTTCCAGTGTTCGTGGAAAAGACTGTCTGCTACCACGGCCTGGGATGTTTCTCGAACGGTCCCCCTTTTTATCATCCAGTCTACAGACCCTTGAGTCCAACCCCTCAGTCTCCGGAGGTGATCAAGACCATGTTCCTGCTGTACACACGCCGCAACAAGCACCGCCCCATCTTCCTCACCCTCAAGAACGTGAAGAAATCCACCTTCGACCCTTCCTCTCTGACCCGGGTAATCATACACGGGTTTAACGACAACCAGGTTCTCACTTCTTGGTTCCAGGTAAGCAATCCATTCAGCTTCTATTTATGGACTAATGTCTGCGCTTCGGAATGCAATGTGTGTGACTCTCGATTAATCTTTGGAAATATTAATAGCTGCTCAGCAAAAGGCGCGATAGGCTTATAGTTTCGCCTCTTTGATTTATGGGTTGGTTGTGTGTCTAACAGGTCAAATGAAGATATCTTCTTCAAGTGGTAATTGTTTTCAGTGCTTTTAGGTGTAATCGGAAACTGAGGATTACATTGAATTTGAGATACAGCTAAACTGTCCTGCATGAATAATGAATTGTATTAAGACTCCCGTCTACTGGCCTTTTTGATTTGGTGAACGTAATGTTAATCCTATGGAATTTCTATTTTGGGCCTCAAATGTAGAATATTTTATCGATTTAAATACAAAAAAGTACGCCCGAAAGAGCAAAAATAATGAAGGTTTCAGCGGAAATATATCCCCCCCCCCTATTTTTGAAAATATTTCAAAATATTTTTTTTTAAAAACCGGAAAACCCATAAATGAATCATTAAATAGACGGAAACAAATTTTTAAAAAATCGGATGAAAAATGTAACAAACCTTCGTTATATTTTGCCTTTTTCGGATACAATAAAATGTATTCGAATGGATAAAACAGTTTTGATTAAAAGGGTGATAGGACGGAAGTAGAAATTACATAGTACTATCATTATGTTCACAAAAACTCAAAATGGCAGGTAGACGGGAGCCTCAACACATACAGTCATTGCTTAATACTGTGCATGAGCCATTTGCGCCATGAAAATTCTATAATAATAGTTTCAAGTCTATGTGATTATTCAGTGAGAGACGTTTGATATGAAACTGAAGGTATGAAGTAATTGATTTTTAATTTTCATAAGAATTGGATCATGTCAGAACCCTGAGCCAAAATGAGAAAGAAGCCTGTCGCCTATGTACTATCCTCTAATCTACTTTATTAACTGGAATTTAAAATAAAGAAGTCTGTAAATGATATCTCAGGCTCTTAATTATAATTTACGATGGTTAAACACTTCAAAAAATTTTAAAAATATTTGTTACAAAAGAATTCTCAAAGTATGCTGAAACATAGAATAATTACGGTTGCAATTTTGTCGTTCTTTTATGAAGAGGTTCTTTTTCTTATATACAGGGTGTCTCGAAACTCATGGGCAAAAATTTAAGGGGTGATAGAAAACATCGAAACAAGCAATTTTCAGCCTACAATGCACAAGCAGGGAGCAAGCGATGAACTGCTAGACGGCGCTGTAATGGAAAGCATAAAGTGCGAGTTTTCTAACGCATCGTCATCTCTACAGTAGATTTCAGGAGGCATGTCGACGTACAGTAATCAGGAAAAGGTCCCTATTTTAATGATTCGTTTGTGGGTTTTCCGGTCTTTGAAAAATATTCTAAAATATTTTCAAGAATTGGGGGAAGGGAATATAATTCCGAAATAACCTTCATTAATTTAGATCTTTCAGATGTACTTTTTTGCATTCAAATAGATCCAATAGTAAAGATTTCAGGACTGTAGTAGAAATTCCATAGCATTAAAATTAAGTTCAGAAAATCAAAACGGCCGGTAGATGGGAGCATTAAAATCCCCCCCCCCTTCTTCTCTGTTCTTTATTTGCCGGAAATATAGATACATAAACCATCTATTTAACGATGAAAATTGTACTGAAGACCACTCTGCTCAAATGCTGCTCGAGTTTTATTTGTATTTATGTATATATTTATTTCTTTGAAAGAAATAAATATATTTCGCAGCAATTGCTTAAAAGAAATTTGGACAAACATTACATTGCAGTGAGACTTCTTGAATACGATAAATAGATTTAATATTCTAATCACTGCGGGTTTTTGACTTCTTACTTCTTTATTGCAGCGCATGAAAGACGTGCTGTTAGAGCGAGCGGATGAAAACGTTCTGATTGTTGACTGGACTGCTAATAACAGATTGCCATATTCGGTGACGGTCGCCAACAGCCGACTGGTTGGGGCACAAATCGCCCACTTCATCACCTATCTATATGTGAGCGATTCCGTCAATCTTGTTCTTTCTTTTTTTTTTTTTTTTTTTTACGACAGAATTAATTTCTGTCAGTTTCAGCTTCTGGAAGTATTGTACTAAAAAAAGTTCAAAAGTTGCATTTATAATTTTTCGATGTCCTACTGGGTCTTAAGGGCCTCGGTGTAACTAATATTTATGTGTTTATTTCTTCCTTTGTAATCATTTTACAGCATTATTTTGTGCAGAATTTTACACTGTTATTGCTTAGCAACAGAAATGAAATAAAAATTGATTGATTGGTTTTATTAATGCCGCACTAGAAGCAACATGAGAACTATTGGCGAAATACATTGCAATTTTGAGCCTCTATCAAGTGACGAGGAGGACACATAAGTTTGCACCTTCTCACCTAACTTCCACATCACACCATATGACTTTGAGCATCGATTAGGTTCATCAGTCCCGGCTAAATGGTGGATCTTTTGTGGCGTCAGGGCTCGAGCCTACGACAGGACGAAAACACTGGCCGCGAATCAGCGGCTATAACCACTAGATCATTGCTGCCTCAAAAATGAATTAAGAAATAGATATAGGTAATATTGTTTCAAATATACGACTGGTCACATTAAAATTGCTACACCATGAAGGAAAGCAAATACATAAAATATATTTACTGTACGTAAACAATATGGCATGGAGACAAAAGGATTAAATTTGCAAGCAATTTGGATGTTTATAGGGATGCAAAATTAGTAGAAACAGCTGCCACCCTGGCAGCTAAAACGGTCCTTACCCGGTAAGGCAAGGAGTCGAAGTGGGCTTGGATAACAGAAACGGGCAACTCATTTCATGCTTCTTCAAGTCTATGCCCCACTTAAACAAACGTATTAGCAGGAGAAGGGTGGTGGGCCATTCTCTCACCAAGCCATGACCAGATGTTTTTAATGGGTGACAGATCTGGAGACTGTGCAGTTCAAGGCAATAATCAAATACCCTGTGTATCGAGCAAAGTCAGAACACAATGTGCAACATGTGATTTTGCATTATCTTGTTTGCCTGGAAAATAGGGCACAACCACTGGGAGTAAGATATCAGAAATGTACCGATCTGCGTTCAAATTACCTTACTAGAGTTGAACGCGTTACCGAACTAGAGTTGTACGTGTCATGTACCCAATGGCTTCCCAAACCCATCACGCCAGGTGCAGGGTCTCTATGCCGATATTAAATGCAAGCAGGTGACGTCAGTCTCCTTGGAGAATCCGAACACGTATACGGCTTTCAGAATACTGCACTCGTAAACGGAACTCGTCTGAAAGGACGATATTGTGCTACTCCTTAATCAAACTTTGTCGTTCGGCACACCAGAGTCACCATATGATGCATTGTCAAGGGAAGCCGAAATAATGGTCGCCGTGCTGACTGTCCACGCTGCTGCAAACGTTGGCGCACCATAAGAGCGGATACTAGGTGTGCTGCAAATATTACCATTTCCTGACTAATGGTCCATGATGTGGTTGTACGGTTAAGGAGAGCTGACCTCACAATATGTCTCAAGGAAGGGTGTGGAGATCCTACATGCTGTTTAGTAAGACCCTCAGCAACCCATTGATTCCCTACTCGCATGACAATGGTTGGATTTCGACCAGTGCAACGGGCAATATCACGGAACGGTAATCCACACTCTGGATAGGCAATGATCTTGGCTCTATCGAATTCCGACTCTTACGATGACACGATATTCTGAGCAAACTTCGACTTTACAAAGTACTTTCCGAATGAGAAATCCACTACATAACTTTTCTTTTATGCAGTACTTCAGATGTCGTTTCTCTCTCCTTCGTCCTCTAAATGCGCTAATTACTAATGTTTTGCAAGTCCCAACCTCTTCTTCCTTTCATGCGATTTTGACGTCCGTCATAACATCCTTCCTGGTGTTGCAATTTTAATGGTCAGCAGTGTATGTGAAAAAGGCTGCAGTTTGGCATGGCGTAAGTGTTATGGTTCCAGTTCAGGTGTCGACCTCACCATCTTACAGAGATTCCAAATTACGAAGTGTATTAGCTATGGTTAGAGGACTTCTGAGTCAATTAGAAGTAGATAGCCCGACGCGTTCTCACTACGACAAGGCAGAGTTGCCAATAACTTTTGTGGTAATGTAGCATGCAAGAAAAAAGAAATTAGCATATAAATCTTCCTACAATATCACCACGCACACGTAATTTTATTAATTTTCGAAGACTTCATAAAATATTGTTATAAAAGTTTAAAGTAATAATTATAATTAAAACCACACCTGCTCAAAATATTAATATATCACTAAATTTTATTTATTTTTGAAGATTTCACATGAAATTATTGAAACAATTCAAATTAATTTTTGTATTTAAAATTATACGTACACAAAAATATAAATATATTACTTAGGTTTAATAATTTTTAAAACTTTCATAAAAAATTTAATTATTGTATTTGTAATATATTCAAATTCCTCCTGGTTAATATCTTGCTTTCTATGTTGTTTCTGTTGTCTTGCATATTATTGAAATGTACTGAAGTACCTGTAAAAAAAAAAAAATCGAAGTCAATGCGAAATTTTTCTCTTTCTTCCAAAATCCGTTTTTATTTTTATTCCTATAATGGAATCTAAGAGTTCAAGGCACATTCGATTCCTTAGTTTTATTTTTGCTGACGTCAATCTTGAAAATACCATTTCTATATATATTTTGCTTAAGAGTAATCTCTATAGTTTTAAGACAAATGGAGACAAGTCTTCTAAAATTTGAATTTTCAAAACTTAACTAAAATTTAAAGAATTTTAGCTTTGAGTTGAATTTAACAGTGATAAAGTGGCCGCGGTAACTTAGAGGTCATGGTCGAGGACCGCGGTTTTCGTCCAGTTGTAGGTTTGTGCCCTGATGCCACAAAAGACCCGCCGTGTAGCAGGGGTTGATGCACGTTAAAGTTGCCGATGCCCAAAATCCTCCCGTTGTCGTAGAGTGGAAGTTAGGAGGAGGAGAAAGCTCAGGTGTCGTCCTCGTCACTAGACCGAGGTTCAAAATTACGAGGTTCGCCTCGAAGAGTCCTTGAGTTGCTTTTAGTGTGACGTTAATAAAACCAACCAACGAACCAACAATGATAAACATTATACAAAATTGAGTTAATGTATGTCATTTTTCATACACAACATTTTTTTTACTCATATATATGGTTGAAAGTAGTAAAAAGCAAGAAAAAAAAATATGTATCATATGAAGTATCAAAAAATTCGCTAAAAGGCTAAAATATTATGTTTATCATGGCACAGGTTAAAAGGTATCAAAATTGTCCAAACCTCGCTCGACCTGATAACACTATGACAAGACCACAGTAACCAAGTTGACATGATTTCCTAGTCTGCGGTGTTTCAGTCGAGCTGCGGGTTCGAGTGCTGTTTCTACTAAAACACCATCGTGGAAAGGGGTGGAAGAACGTTTTATCAATCGGAACTCAAATGACTTGGCGTGGAGGAGAGAGAGCTACCAACAAAGGCATCATCGAACCATGGTTGAAAATTATGAGGCTTATTGAGTGTGTTTAGTAGTCTAATAGTCAGGTTCAAAGATTCGCGGCTGACGGTTTTCGTCGAGTCGTGGGTTCGAGCCTTGCTGCCACTAAAGACCTGCCGTGTCGCAAGGGTTGATGCACATTTAACCTGTCGAAGTACAAGGTACTCCCATAAGCGTGGTGTGGAAGTTAGGAGAGGGAGTGCCAGCTCAGGTATCGTCCTCGTCACTTGACCGAGGTCCAAAATTACGAGGTCAGTCACCAATAGTCCCAGTATTGCTTCTAGTTCAACGTTAATAAAACCAACCGACCGGCCACCTGCGTTTAGAGGACTTTTTAGTCGGTTAGAAATAAGAAACCGGAAATGTGCGATAAACAAAGATAAAACAAAGCTATGAATAAAATTTTTATACAATGTGAATAATTCAAATTGTCAGCCAGGAAGTTTTACTTGTTGCCAAAGATGAATAAATAAAAAAAAATATTGATAAATAAATATTGAATGTATTTTGAAATATACAGTAGTATTTAGCTTATTGTAAACTTAACTCACCAATTACATCGAAAGAATCAAATAAAAGGAAATTGTTATTTGTGTTCTAATTTCACAAAATTTTAATGTTCAAAATTTCAAAAGTGTCAATAGGAACAGAAGTAGTTAATCGTTTTAAAAGCAATCGATGTCTAGATCGACTTTCTCAAAACTCTGTTTTAAATTTATTTCGATCTTTGGCTAAAATGAAGTATAGAGTACTGGCCTAATTTCACGTTTCGTTGGTTCAATAACGATTTTATGGTGGCAAACTTTTTTTTTGCTAACCCTTACGATATCGTTTTTTTTCCCTTCAAAATAGTTTGGCGATCTATTTTAAAATACATCTAAAAATATCCGTAATCGCTTCCTGTACCCAATATTTCAACAAAATCAATAACTGATAGGAGTTGCTATAAATTATTGAAGGTTTTTTCACAAAATTATATATATATATATATGTATATATATATAAATGTTTTTTTACAAATGCATAGAAAACCATGGGCGTGAGTCCTGAAAGCTTTCATTTGATTGGTCACAGCGTAGGAGCCCACGTGGCCGGATATGCCGGAGAAAGGTTGCACAAGCTTGGCAGAATAACAGGTAGGTAAATCATTTTTCTGTTACAATTTCAGTTTCATCTGAAAGACATTTTTTTTTTCAGTCTCTTATATTTAATAAATCTGTTTTCTAGCCATACATTCTATATTTCGATTTTTTATTACTTATTTATTTGAAATGTTCAATAACATGCTTTGAAGACACAAATATAACGTTGTACGGTAAGCGAATGTAAGCTTTTTTAAAATAGTATCATTTGTAAATAAAACAATCCATAACCCTGACAAACAGAATTATACAGCCTAAGAAAATTAAAAAGGGGAAAATGACATTTTTCTGACGTAAATTGTTAAAAGAAACGTAAGATGATATCTCTAAGCCAGTTTGGTTACATGAAATGAAATCGAGCTCAAAAGTTGAGGACAATGAATAAAAGTATTTGGAAATTTTTAAAATTGAATCTGCAACATTTCTGCGAAATCTTGATTCAGCAAAGTGTCAAAAATGACCCTCATGTCAAAAGATTCGATAAATAGGTTTAATAACAAGTACAAATATCTCTAAAAATTGTTTTGTATCTTTTCAAATAATTATGATAATTGTAGCAAAAATTTCAAAAAAAAAAAAAAAAAAAAAAAAAAAACGATGTTTATTTTAATATTCTTTAAGCTTTAGAAGTTATTTATAAAAAAGATCTACAATGGGCTAAGTATTCGAACCTTCGTGTAATGTTCTACTAAGGATGTGAACCAATTGGATTCTATCACATAATTAATAATTTATTATATTAAATGCTAGATTCTTACGCGTATAAGGTATATCCATAAATAGAATAGTTAAGGATTGCCTTTTGCTTATTCATAAATCTGAATAAAATAACTCAGTTATAATAAATTCATGATTTTGTATACATTGGAATGTTATTAGGCTGTTCGGAAAGTAATTTCGTTCCTACCTAACAGAAGATTTAATTGTATTTTTTCTCAGCCAACTTTACACTTAAGCCTCATGATCATTAAATATTTTGTCAGCTGATATAGCAAGGCTTGCTTGTGAAAAAGTTCGATCGATTCTACACAGTAGTTTTTGATTGGTACCCTTCTCAAATATGGAAAGTGAAAAGTGGCATTTTCGGCATATTTTACTTTTTCACTATAGAAAAGGTAAAAATGCTATTCAAGCAAGAAAAAAAATATCCGATGTATATGGAGAAGATAAATTGACAAAATGTCAGTGCCAAGACTGATTTGCAAAGTTTCGATCCGGAAATTTCGATGTTGAAGATGCACCACGTTCTGTAAGGTCAGTTGAAGCTGATGAAGACACAATAAAGGCATTAATTGATGCAAATCTGCAAATAACAACTCGTGATATCGCTGAGAGATTAAATTTATCGAATTCGACAGTACATGATCTTTTGAAACGCTTAGGTTTAATCTCAAAGCTCGATATATGGGTTCCTCATGTTCTTACGGAAAGAAATTTGTGCTGTCGCATAGACGTCTGTGATTTGCTTCTCAAACGTCAAGAAAATGATCCATTTTTGAAGCGCATCTTCACTGGAACGAGAAACGAGTTTTCTACAACAATATTAAAAGGATGAGATAATGAAGGGGAAAAGGTGAACCGCATCTCAAAGCCCTTCAAAAGTCAATATTCATCGAAAAAAGGTGATGCTATCTGTTTGGAGGGATTTCAAAGGAATCGTTTTGTTTGAGCTTTTATCGGACAACGCAACGATCGATTTTGAAGTGTACTGTCATAATCTGGATAAATTGAATGAATTACTTACACAGAAAAGGCCAGAATTGATCAACAGAAAAGATGTAGTGTTCCACCAAGATAATGCGCAACCTCATACAAGTTTATTAACTCACCAAAAGCTTTTACAGCTTGGATATTGTCACACCTATCATATTCTCCAGATTTGGTATCTTCTGATTATTATTTGTTCTGGTCTCTACTAAAATGTATAGATGATAACCCTTTTACTTCAAATGACGAGGTCAAAAATCACCTGGATCAGTTTTTTGCCGGCAAAGAACAAAAATTTTATGAGCTTGGAATCACGCTATACAGTCAGAAAGACGGCAAAAGATATTGGATCAGAATGGACAATATATAATTCAATAAAACATTTATTCACAAAAAGAAAATCATTTTTTATTTTCATAAAAAAAACGAAATTTCCTTCTAAATAACCTAATATTTTATAACTGTTTTCAATAAGATTGAGAATGGAAAGTGGAGGAAGTAATATCAAAGCATTGCATTGTAAGCCACGAAATTTCTAAGAACTAATTTTATTTATTTAAGAATACTTTTTGTCATGGTTCATTTGCAAAAGATCCGCAATTCTGTTTCAAAGAACAAACGAATGAATACATACAACTATCTCCAAAAAATTACATGAAGAACAATTTGTTTGAAACAAAGATAGACCATGACGTCGTGTAACGTAATAGGCCTAGAGTATACAAAGCAGAGCGGTAATCTTTCTCAAGGATACTGCAGTTAAAAATTTGTATGAGATTACCAACCCAATATTCCCAATTTAAATTATATCCTATTGTATGGAACACAAGCCTTTTGTTAGTAGATTAGAGCAAAAATAATAATAATCGGTTACCATTATGTAATTGGAAGCAAGGTTTTACAGGATAATTTAGGTGATACAAGCATTAAACTTCAAAATACTTAAGCATTCTACACTTTTATAAGAAAGCTTATATTCATTTCTTTGGGATATATACAGGGAATATGAATAATCTATTTAGCTCAATTATAGCAACTTTTGTACTAAATTCAGAATTTCGATTCAGAAACACGATACTATGAAACGCACCGATGGAGATTTTCCTATTAAACGACAAAACAGCATTAGAACCCGGAATCTCACTGCTTTTCATTATTTGTTGACCTTAGTTGCCATTAAATCATTAATAATCTATTAGTCTTGGTAACGAACTCGCGGGAGGCATTGCTTCCGTCGAGTCATGAGTTCGAACTCTGTTGCCAATAAAGACTCGTCATATAACGAGGTTGAAACGAGTAAAATCTGCCGAAGCTCTAAGCCTTCACATAGGCATTGCGTGAAAGTTCGGAGAGGGGGTGCCAGCTCAGGTATCCTTCTCGTCACTTGATTGATGTTTAAAATTACGAGGTCCGTCGCCAATATCCTTCGTGTTGCTGCTAAGTGCGACATAAAAAAAACAATCAATAGTTGCCGTTAACTTCTCTTTTTATACATATAATAATCATTTCCTAGCTGTTGATAATTTTTAAAAATAAATGATCCAAACCGTTAAATGTTAAGATTAGGTGTAAAAGAATTCAAAAAAAGCTCAATTCTCTCTTTTTTTTGACAGGTCTGGACCCGGCTGGGCCCTTTTACCGTAATGTCCCGGAGGTCGTTCGCCTGGATCCTGGGGATGCTGTATTTGTCGATGTTATCCATTCCAATCCCGGAGTAACTGTGCTTCAAGGTGAGCGATAATGTTTTTTGCTAAATCTTTGCGCTTACAAAAACAAATCAATGAATGAAAAATATCATTCTTGCAATGCTACAACACGACATATGCATCCATTTAATATCCATTGCACCTGCAAAGTCGATTAGAAATCATTTGCACCTTTCTCAAGGGTGATGGATATCTATGAGAAGAATGGGATTTACATGAAAAGCAAAATAAAATATACGACAAATCAGCTATCTTATTGAAAATATTAGCCACGCATGAAAAAATCCTAAAGATATTTGAGTATCCACCGTTTTTTATTTTAATGCTTAATCAATTGTTTATAAGACTGTCTGATGCGGAAGAATAGGATCCAAAATTGAAATACTTTTTCCAATAATAAAACGTTGAAATATTAATTTTATATTCTGAATTCGATATCTTTTAGAGAGCAACGTAATATATGTTATTATTTTCTGTCTAAACCAATCCCTCTAAGAGTACTGCATCATAAACGGATGCACGTGCTGCAGCATCATAAACTTTCTAGAAAATAGGAACAATTTTTTGTCTGGAAATGTGTTCCAAGTTCCGATCAAGTTCTTTGACTTTAGGTGAAGGCAGGGTAAACCAGCCAAATTCTACCTATAAAAAAGGAGTATTTACATACAGTTCATAGCAAATCTATTGGTTGTGTCCTTCAATCTCAATTGACCTATTTTTATATTCCACACGTCAAAAGTGAGTTATGGTTCATTCTCTGACAACTGTTTCAATAAAACTGCAACATTTTCTTCTGAACAGCTCCAGAGACTCAAAACGGGTTCCGCTCGGCTCAAATTTTATTTTGTGAAAAAGAAAAAAGTCAAAGGGGGCTAAATCATGGGAATATGTTGCAATCCATCTTTTAACCAAAAATTGCTTCGAGAAGAGCGCTGTGTGGGAAAGAGCATTATCTTGATGCGAAGGGAAATCATTTTGTCAGAGTTCTAGGCGTTTTTGTTTTAGTAACTTTTTCTCTCAGAGAGTCAAGACTTCTTTGTAGTAATGCTAGTTTCTACATAAAGAGAAAATTTAGAGCCTGTGACCTTTTCTCAAAAAGGAAATCTGTGCTAGAAGGAAACCGTTTTGAGTCATTACAGGCTGTTGAGAAGGAAAGTTACAGATATTAAAACAGATGTCAAGAAAATAAACTGCAAAATGATTTTTACCAGTGAAAAACAAAAATATAAGAAAATGTGTGATTGCGAATAGGTAATATGTATAAAAGGTTACAAATAACAGATTTGCCATAAATTGGAAACAAATACCCTTTTTTTGCGCTAATTCCGTTACCTTGCATTTATTGAAATACTGTTAAATGCACACGAAAGAATTAAAAAAAAAATTGAAATGGACTTTGCTAATTTCATTTTAACATGCGCTCCCCTTTTCTTTCTGTTCAGTTTCCGAAAAACTAGAATTATTCAAAATAAGTGTTAATTAGAGTAAAGTAAGCTTACTTCCAAGCCCCGGGATTCACAGAAGGATTGACTATTAAGAAGCGAAAATACCCTCGTCTAACTACTAATGCAATTTTTCTCTCACAAGCAAAACATTTTAATGTACAAAAACGCTGCCATTATTTAAAAAAAAAAAAAAAAAAAAAGAATGAAACCATTCGATTCTGCCATAAAAATCAATCATTAAATTAAATATTAAAAGAAGAACAAACGATAAATTATAAAAAGTAGACAATAATATTCTGCTCAGGTATTAAAATGAAAGCACCTATCCGCCCAACATCTAGAATTAGTGAAAATTGTTTTATCTCGAGAATTTAGACTATACTTCTGAAACTAGGCTAATGTGTTTATTTAGTTGGATGCATTATAACATTCTCATGAAAAAAATTTATATCTGCTTCTCTTTCCCTCTGACATTTGAAAAAAAAATTATATAAACATTCGAATAATTTGATTGTTAGTTTTAATTACATTTTTTTGTTTTTGCAACATATTTTTTCAAAAAATGTAGTTGAAAAGAACTCTACGGAAAAACAATTTTTTTTGTCTTTATTATGCATCTCAATGTAAATTAGTACCTGAAAAGTTGGTACAAAATTATTAATAATAAAAAATCATTGATTTCAGTTCCTTTAAGAAACTTCCTTCCTCCTGCTGCGAATTTGGTTCAAAGAGTACATGTTTTTGACTGAATATTTCGTTTTTAAAGCAAGTCGGGTTACCGTTGTGTTCTTCCAAGTACTAAACGGGGCCAGAACTAATTTGACAGATTTGAAAAAACTGATTCGCAGCCTAGCTTTGATTTTTGACGACTCCACTTCGAATTGTTACCGTAGATGAAGCCTGGGTGCATCTGTATACCTCGGAAGTCAAACAAAAATGAAAAAATAGCCTGTTTTCGGTAATTATGTTGCTAAGAAGGCGAAGGTGGTCTCATCTGCCGGAAAAATTACAGCGACGATTTTTTTGGGATACGAAGAACGTCATACTCACTGACTTCTCAGAAAAGTAAAAATGATCACTGAATAAAACTACACAAAATTACTTTGAGTCCCGTTTCCATTCCGAACACGGATACTATTTAGCTGCCCACATATATGTTTCTATAAATGAAAATATATCTTCATGGTTATATTAATAGATAAAATATTTTTTTTAATAAAGCTAAACGTCTTTATTTTTGAGTAATAGAGGCACCATTAAAACAAATGAATAGGATATGAATGAAAAATATATGTAACTCCATAACTAACTAAACTAACCAAGTAACATATTTTTCTGATGGTTGATATGAACTCATGATTCACAAACATGACAAAAATGGAAGTTTCATACAAAAGCTTGTGCCTAGAGATACAAACACCCTGCAATCGAGTATCCAGAACATCTAATTTAAACACTTGTAATTTGTTTTCTCTGAGGAATACGTAAAAATTGAGTCATTTCTTTTCTAATTGATTCCATCTGCACGCAGCCTGAATTAAATTTCAGGATAACATAATTGCTTTTACTTATCCGTCATAAACGAGTTATTGAGTAACATACAAACATAACAAAACTTCTGTGAGCTTATGCTATCACTATATAAATATTTCTCATTCAAAATAGTTAAAAAAGACACAAAAAAGGGCTATCATAAAGTTTTAATTATTGTAAGAAATAATCGAGATATTTGGATAATATTTATTCTGCATATTATTTGATTCTTTTGGACATAATGTTGTAAATTACAGCCTTTCACATTCATTGGTTTGGCTTCTTTGGATTGAAGTAAGACTATTCCGGGTCATCATGAAATTTTAATTTCTAACAATTATCGAGAGAGAAACTTAATTTTTATTCCTTTATTCTAAAGACTTTTCTATACACATAATCACCATCTTGAATTACACATTTCTACTTGGATTTCTTTTACTTTTCGAAGGCCGTCATTGTAGGAAAAAAATCAGCAGATCTTCTCCATTCGATCTACGGCTTCCTGAAACCAAACAAATCAACATTAATAGCTGTAATTTACAGCCACTAATGTACATAAGAATCAATAAATATGCTGAATAAATTTTATCTAGATATCTTGGTAATTTCTTATCAATAATTAAAACTTTACTATGTCCTCTCGTAATGTCTAACGAGGACAATGCTTCGTAATGAAATGGCGAGGTTCCGTCTCTTCAGGCGACAATAAATATATTAAATGCTAAGTTTTAATGACAGAAGTGAAGTTTCCAACGGTTCTTTTGTTTAGATAAATATCTCGCACACATATACTACTACAATCACGAAATCTGTGTCAAGTTTGATTTTTACCTCATCCATTTCCTTCTTACAAAGACACAATAGTTCGTCTTATCTATCAGCCCGATCGATAAACATCTACAATGTGAGTCAAAGGTCTTTAAAAGGTGATCAGGCTGGTCAAACTAAGCGGGAAATGACCACAGTCCACGCGTGAGCGATCCCTTTCATTACATGTTTAATTTGAAGCTTTTTTTTTGTGATCAATGGAATTCGAAACTATGAAATGAAAAAGTTCATCTCATACATCTATTTGTGTTGCACATTACGAGAGCTGTTACATAATCTCAGCAAATAATAGAGAAATAAAACGTGTAATTCCACATTGTGATTTTGTAATAATAATTCACACAAAGAGTTGCTCAAGATTTAAGATCGTTGAAAAATGAGCAACATGATTCCGAATTGGGGAAAGTGAAATGTATGAAACAAACAAAATTATATATAAGAACACAATGGTAAAATGTAGGTAAATTTATGCATTGTGTGTGCAAATTTATTTTGTTTCATTAAAAAAATTGTTACTAACTATATTTATATCCATGTTTAATATGTCCTAGACAATATTGAAGCATACATTATAGAATTATAGGATGAAATAATGTGTTTTAAAAATATATTTTATGAATAATTTGTGTAGAGCTAATCTGCTATGGTTTCAACAATCATCAGAAAAGTTCAGTATGAAATTTATGATCTCTGGTTTTTTATGCACTCTTACCCACACAAAATTAAGAGCATACAGTCATTTTAAAAATACTTTTCATTATTTTGTTGCTAAAAATTAAACCGAAAATCTAGGTGATTAGTATTTAAATTTTTTGCACAAAAAAGAATATATTTTTAGTTTTTATTTTTAGTTAAATAAGAATTTTAAATTTACAAACGTATGTAAATCCAATAAAGGGGATTTGAAAAATGTTTGCAACTACTGCTGTGTTCTTAATATACTCGAATTAAAGGCTAAGTGATAAAAGAATTATTATTCAAATTTAAAAGTGGTCGCGGTAGCCTAGTGGCCATGGTCGAGGACTCGCGGCTGGCAGTTTTCGTCGATTCGCAGATTTCAGTCTCGGTGCTACTAAATACTCGCCTTGTAGCCGGGGCTGATGCACGTTAAATCTGTTGAGGCTCAATGTCCTCCCGTGGCGTGGCGTGGAAGTTAGGAGGGGAGGTGCCTGCTCAGGTGTCATCCTCCTAACTTGACCGAGGTTTAAAATTACGAGGCCGTTGCCAATAGCCTCCGTGTTATTTCGCGTACCAAGTTAATAAAATAAATCAAGCCATTTAAAAATCCTCTTGTATTCCATTAGTGATTTCGTCAAAGAGTCAATATGTATGCAATTTTCTTAAAAATATATTTTAAATATGTTATTTCAAAAAAGTTTAATTACTACTGCAAATGTCCGAAACGTTATTATTCTTTCTCTCATCCTCAAAAATATCATGTAAAAATTGAGCTTCCTTAATAGACCTTATGTGGAAGATATATTAATTAAATGTAAGCTAAAGGGTGATACTTCATTTTTACCAACCGTATTCCGTTGGCCACAATATTGCGGTTGATGACGTCACTAAAATGTCTATGTAAACCAGATGACATGTTTCCTAAAGAGCGTTGAATGCGTACGGAATGTAAATCAACAGGTAAGCTATGGAGAAGGGAAAGGAAAGTTTCTTTTAGGAAGGATTTTACTAGGAAGATTAATGACGTCATCCACGGGCAGATAACGGCGTTGCTTTCCTTGGAAATTATAGCTTCAGTGATCCGATGGGTGAACAGTTTTCCAACGGTTAAATTTCTCGTTTTTCTGAAAAACTATATATAAAAAAAAAACTTGGATTTTTGAAGGGCTCTTTTGATCTCTGGCTATTTTCCGAACACTCTTAAGAAGCTCTACTTTTTACATTAATTTTTTTAAATTTAAATTTTAATAATCTTTTTGAATAAAGTTATTGCGATTTTCTCTCTTATTTGATTCTAATAAGGTTATATTTTATATTAAATAAAATTATAAATACTGTAACATCTATTTCATCGTCATCGTCAACGGTTACTATTAAATACATTCGTAAAAATAAAAGATACCACAGATTAACATTTCTTTATAGCTTTCCTTTCTTTGTGAGAAAAAAAATTTGATTTAAACAAAATTTAATCTCTTCTTCCTGTAAATAGTTTTCTCGCATAATTCAATAACTTCTGTTCAAATTCAGTGAACTTTAAGTTAGCATTTAAGTTTTTTTAAAATTTATTTTATCTGTAACAGTTAAATATTCAATGACTTACTCTGAAATATAATTGGCGATATTTTTTTAATTTGTAGGATATGGAACAACGGAGGATATGGGAGATTTGGACTTTTTTCCAGGGGGTGGTTACCCTCCCGGATGTGACCAAACACTAGTAAGATCCATTGTTGAAGACACCCCAACAGAAGGTAAGAGCTTTAATTCGATCATAAATCACAAAACTCTCTTACGAATAAACTGATCTGAAATGACGTCGTTCTAGAGCAGTAGTTCCCTATGGGGTCATTTTACCCACCTGAATATACCTAAAGAGACGTTTTAGGTCCAATACTAATTAAGGAGACGTTGAGAACTAACCGTTACTCTCCTGGGCAATACTCGCAAGGAAGCGTTGAAAAGATTAGGATTAAAAATAATCGAGCATGCATTTCAACAAATAGCTCTAACAAATAGTTTTCTAGCTGTATCAGTTCCTATTAAAAGGAACTATTGATACTTTACATCTTTGTTCCCAATATTTTTTACTAGTACATGAATGCGTCATAGCATGCGCTTAGTGTATGTACATCATATCGATCAGCTAAATAATTATTTATAAGTTTCCACAGGTCATAACCAGAATAAGGCTCCATTAGTTACGCCACCTCGAATTTTCGAGCGCAATGTATGGAGTTTCCTACTCCTCTCCTCAATGATAGCAAAAGGCCTTTGTATAGGGAAAAATTCTTTTTAGTCGATAATCAAATATTTTTTGTTATTTAAGAAATAACAAAAAATAATTTAATTCCATTAACTATCATAATTTTAATGCCAAAAATGATATCAATTCAGTCCTTTTGGGATGAGAATTGTGAAAATTATTATAGGTGTCCTATTTTATTTTATTTATTTATATTTTGGTGACTGTACAATTACAACGTTAAATTGCAATATAATAATAATTATCTATTATCTCATTTATTTAGTTTTTAAGGAATAAAGGATAATTGAAATATCACTTATTACTTATTGGGTATTGATTCCACTGCGGTCTTTAAAGGACACAGTGACAAAAAATGACCAAAATATTATCAATTTTGTGATTTATGATCAAATTGATAAGAAATATTAACAAAAAATATTTATTTTTCTTATTTTAATTGAATAACTGTTTTTCATATTATGTACAAAATTTCATAGCTTCAGCTACATTACGTAACAAGTTATTTAAAATTTTCTATAACAATGGACTGAATCCCTTAGTTGACCTTAAAATTTTAAACTGCTTTTTCTCAGCTTATTATTTTTCATAAAGGTTATTTATTTAAAATGCTAGGGTATTTTTTGAATTCAATACAAAGTTTTGACGTTTTTCTGAATGTTTTGTGTAATGAGTTTGATAATTCTGTTCATAGATTGTATCAATTTTTTTTTAGTTCATCAGGAATTTATATCATTAGTTATTTTCTTAAATCAAAAAAATAAATATAGTTTGTTACTATCTTTCGTAATACGGGATAGAAAAGTTTTTCATAAAACTATAAATAACACTAGTATAACACTAACATAACTTAACTCGTGCACAGAATTATGAGAAACTTTTCTAAGAAATGGAGAAAATAATTACTTAAATATGTTATAATTTGTAGAAATAGTAGGAATTTTGAATAACTGTTCCTTTAAATAAAGTTTTTCCCCCTGAAATGCCTCTCTTTCATGTGTTTTTAAACATGGTGAACATAAAACTTTTTTTCTTAAAAATATCTAATAGAAAATTTGCCCACAGGATACTGTCTCCACCCCAGAATTTAACATTAATCTTAAAAAAGAAAATCTATAAAATTTATTTCTATTCTCAAATGAAGTTCTCAAACCAATATTCATAATATTAGTAGCAAAAGTTTTATTCTACCAGGAATTCAATAAACTCATAGAACGATGAGCGCAAAAGGAAAAGAAATAATTTCCTTTTCAAATCTCATATTTATATTTCTTAAAATTGCTTCATTTTCAAAAATTTTCCTTTTATGTTATCCAAATTAGAAGAAAATATTCATAAACATTTCCTATCATAAAAAAAGTATTAATTCTTGTTAAGAAAACGTACGAAAACCGCACTGTAATTTTCCTGTATCCTTTCAAATGTTCCATGTTCTGAGCTGGGATGTTCGTCTCCGTTAGCCGTGTTAAAAATAACAACTTTCAAAAGCGATAAAGACTTTTAAACAGGCAAGACGATAATAGAAATGTCAAAATTCAAGTTAAATTATTATTTTTCCTTTGTTGCAGCTCTGGCGAATTTAGTTGCATGTCGGCACTTGCGATCGTATGAATTTTTCATCTATTCCTTCAACCGTGATGGTTGTTTGTTCGTCGGAGCAGAATGTTCCTCGTGGGCTGATTTTCTGAACGGTCACTGTAACTGTGGTCACGATGGGGAGAAATGTGCCATCATGGGAATTTTCGCTCCAACTTATACATATCCAACAGGAAAGCACTATACAGACAGAAGATTGTATCTCAAAGTAGGACCAGAAAGGCCTTTTTGCGGTAAGTGAACGTGGAATTAAAATATTCAAATCTGATTCAACAACATTTTTAATTCGATTAATTAAGTAACTCTGCAATAATCATGCCATTCATATTTTATCAAGAAATTTGAAATATTAGACAGCAAATAGAAATATATATATATAACTAGAAAGTACATTTCTTAACAATAATTAGATTTTAAGCATTAGGATTGAAA
The DNA here is from genome assembly GCA_019974015.1 of Nephila pilipes. Lineage (NCBI taxonomy): Eukaryota > Metazoa > Arthropoda > Arachnida > Araneae > Nephilidae > Nephila > Nephila pilipes. Next base: position 1,029,601 of record BMAW01089913.1, on the reverse strand, counting down.
TTGACTAGAAGGAAAATATAAATCAAAGGCTTAATATAAATCAAATTAGTATCCACTAAAACGATAAAGAAACAATGAAAGGACATTAAGTAATTCAAATTTTCTGTCTATGGTTTTGAAGAAGCGGGTGTAACAATATTTTAATGGATCCAAGTCATTCCATTCAACAATAATCTTATAATAAAATTGATAAATACCAAGAAGCGCAAGAATCAAACAAGAGTGAATGAAAATATTTCCAAAATATTAGACTCAAGAAAGCAAGAAGAATATAAAATTAAATAAAATTAATTAAATAACTTACAAAATAAATACATGTGTTATTAACAATAATGGAAAGAAATATAAATTAAATTTTTTAAAGAAAATAGACACATTTATTTGCAATGTAAAAATAGAAAAAGGTGTTCTAACTAGAATTTTCAGCAGTAAGCAAAAACTTTAGTGAAAATACTACAATAGATTCACACAAAAATATTTAAAATACCAACACACACACATACACACGCGCGCGCGCGTGTGTGTGTGTGTGTGTGTCGAAGAGGGCGTGCAAGTGATCGATGGGAACCGCATTCCTGTTTTCTATATAGCATAAAAGGCGATAACATAATTACATAGATTCATTCACAAATTTATATTTATTGCAATTTAATTAATATGCTTACATATTCTTTTTAAATCTAAAATATTCTGTAAAGTATGCATATATAGGAAATATAATTAAGTGCAAGAGAGAAAATATAATATAATTGTTTTAAAATTTTAAAAAGAAGCGTAAAGCGATTTTCTGAAATTAATTTTTTTGAAATTTCGAATTTTGTAATGATAATAAAATGAAAATTAAAATGAAAAAAAATTCTTGTCTGTAAAAATTCATCAACATTTAGAAATATTTCAAAGTTGTAGGCTTATTTAGAGAAGCGTTGACCCGACTAAGTTTTTGGCACTGCAAAATGTAAAGAGAGAGTAATCTCAAAACACACAATCACAATTATTTACGCATTTCTTTTCGAAATTCATTGACAAACAGTGACTTTTCTCTCATATATAGGATTGGTTGTCGTAAAAAATTTCCCTATCTTTATTGTTTAATAATGAAGAAATTTGTCTTGCAAAGTTCTGTGCTACTTATTTTCATACTTCGATTCGCTTCGGAACATTCTTTTAAGAATGCACGGTAAAACGAAGGAAAAATAAGCTAATGTACATCGAAAAAAAATTGAGGAAAGATGGAATTTTAGAACATTCGTTTTTTGCGTGTGCCTAGGCAATAAAGCCCAATTATATAAAATTCGTGTAACATATGCCTAAAAGCTCTCTAATAAAGTTTATTTTTAGCTATAATATTTAAAAAATAATGTTATAATTATATATGAACTTAATTCAAAACTAAATAAAATTAAGAAAACCTAAAATTATTTCGTTACGTTTGATTATATAACGTCCAGATGCAAACAATATCAAAAGTTCCTTAACCTTTAAAAGCTAATTTTCAAAATGATACAATAATTTCGACTACAACTTTCCCATCATAATTTGTGCTGGGACTGTTATAACAATGCTTCATATTGGTATAAAATAGAGTTATATTTTGTATCAATTCATTTACCTCAATAAATGTTCTATTCTTGATAAATATCGAAATGTCATTCCATATAGAATACGAAGATGAAATAAAAACAATGAAAAGTGTGGAAACGAAGCCTTTTCGATATATTGTGAAACCTCTTAAATTTAATCGCACGTAAGAACATAAAATTAAATGAGTATGTGGCGAAAACTCATACTTTTTCATAGGTACAGAATTGAATCAATCAATTAAAATAAGTTTCGTTCAATAAATGTCTCATAGCCTTTTTCGTGTTAAAAAGATTCCCTTTCTCACTGGATCATTCTCAGATATATAATACAATGACGCGTGTCAAATACAATTACGAAAGAGCCTAATTAATCACATCGAAAAAATTAACAAAAAAAAAAAATAATGTGAAACATAAAATGTCTTACACGTTCTTAGGACGTAAAATAATAATGCCTGAATAATGTATAAATAATTTTTAATATCCTAAATTATAAGAATGTAAAAGGAAATTTAATATTAAACTTTAAGCTCTTGTCAACACAAAATTAACAGGAGCAATGTAAAAGTGATCTGGTATTCTTGATTGCTCATAAATAAAGTACAACTATTACCTAAATTATTACTTATATTTATGAAAAGGGTGTTATTGAAAATAAACATAATGAATTTTTTTCATCGAAGCTATCCATTCAAGCTATCGAAGCCATCAAGATAGAAGAACGCATGGGAAAAAAAATCTAAAATCTATCTAACTAAAATCAAACTATGAACTAAAAACATTTTTTTAAAAAATTTATTTCAGCATGGGGATCATGTGTTCATGGAATATATTTTGTTTTGGAAAGTCGAGTCACTGAAAATCATAATGCATATGTTACATATATTTAATAAACCACTTTAATTAAAGTTATTGAGTGACACTTCTCTCTCTCTCTCTCTCTCTCTCTCTCTCTCTCTCTATATATATATATATATATATATATATATATATATATATATAACTATTTATTGGAAATAAGCCAGACTAATTATATTAATTTAAGTATTATATTTCATAGAATAGCAATAATGTAGTTATATGTCCTATTACTAGCAGATATATTGTTAGTAATAAAACCAATCGTAACTTATAAAAATTAAAAAAGTTATATGCAAAATTTTGCAAAGAACAGATTTAGCTATCCAAGTGAGCTTTTTTTAAATAATTATTATTAAGTTATTCAATTAAATATAAGAATTAAAGTAAACGATGAAACATCGAGACATGAACAATAATAAACGTTTCCCATACTAAAATTAAAGGAAACGATAAAGTATTAAATTGAATATATTTAAGCTAATTGTAATTAAAATTCAAGCAAATGATAAAAAAATAGAAAAGCGATCTGGCACGCCAAATGCCCCATCTAAAACAGTAGCTCCTTGGGTGACAAATTAACTATGAGTGAAAAATACACAATTTTAACTATATTACCCAAAATTCATACCTCAGAAGTCTAAGCAGTTTTTTTAATTAGCTATTTAAAACAAAAAAAAAACATTTTTAAATGTCTTATTTGCTTTAATAATTGATTATAATTAACAAAAAATGTATTAGTAAAAAAATTAAATTAATGCATAGATGCATTCCAATTATCGATTTCTTAGGATCAGACTGAATATATGTGATAACACTTAAAGAAAGAAAGAGAGGGGAGTTAAAATCTCCTTCTTATATTTTAAGTATAAAGTATTATGAAGTATTGTGATTTTAATGCATTGTTCAAAACTTTGTGCTGACTATTTTGGTTATGGCATTAATTTATGGAGCAGGATATATTTCAGTTTTGATTTAAAACTTTTTATCTTAATTACAGCAATTTATTTTAGCTTTTGTTTTTCAATACGTGTAATGGAATCAAATGTCTTTTTTTCACAGTCCACCAGTATCAAGTCATCTTGCATGTCCATGCCTTTCCTAGTCATCACCGTACATACGGAATCGAATCGGGCTACGTTGACATTGTGGTTCTTGGGAAATTAGAGAAGATGAAAGCCAAACTACACATCGAGTATGCAAACAACATTCCTTTTACAAAAATTAGTAGAACTATAGCATTGTTACATACTTGAAAGACTTTCATAATGCAGGAAAAGTTCACACAATTCTTCAGCAGGTTCTTTGGGATTACATCAAATATTTTAATTCTGAAACTCGCTTGTATATTATCTCGCTTTGATACAATATCTCCCTTTTAACTGGAAACAACACAAACACATAAATTCACAGTTCACACTGTCGAACGCAGCACTTCGAAATACGAAATCGAATATCGCTGGAGGCATATACACTCTAAAAACAGGGTGTTTCAAAACTCATGGGGGGAAAGTAACGGGTGATCAAAAACAAGCAATTTTCACAAGCCGTACATAAACGGAGAGCAAGTGGCGAGTCACTAGATGGAGCGGAAAGCATAAAGAACGATTTTTCTTATACATCATAATTTCTGCCATGGATTTTAGGAGACATGGCATTTTCCTGATTACTGTACGTCGCCATGCCCCCTGAAGTCCATGGTAGAAATGACAATGTGTGGAAAAAAACATGCGCCTTATGCTTTCCATTAAAGCGCCGTCTAGGGAATCATCGCTTGCTATCTGCCATTGCATTGCATGTAAAAATTGCTTGTTTAGACGTTTTCTATCACACATTAAATTTTTACCTATGAATTTCGAGAGAAACACCCTGAATACTAATTGATACATACAGTGGTTCATACTTTCCGAAGATTGTTTTAGAGACTTTTACTTTCGTCTACGTGTTTTTGTCGTCAAATGTGGTGACTAAATTTGTCGCCAAATCTGTCACTAAGGTTGACTTTTTGGTTTGGCGAAATTTTGCAAGGTTCTGGCACCAATCGCCAAAACCTGGGTAACCTTAGGAGGAAATGTGACAGAGATATTTTCTTTGAAAAAGAAATCGTCTCAGATAAATTCGGCGATCTTTGGATTCAGTCTTAATATTGCATCTGTTCCCCCCAAAATTCTTTTAGAATAAATAATTTTTTTTATATTTTATTTTTTGAAATGGTTTTAAATTAAGATTAAAAAAAACAGTACTTGCAAGTTACAGCCGCCTTGAAGAAAGTCACTCGCTGAAGGCTCCAATGCGGTAACCTTAGGTTGCAAATAGAAACGTAATGGTTTGCCGTATTTAATCGCAATCAGAAAAATAAATACTACAGATTAATAGATGCAATTAATTGTTTTGCATGTTGTTTAAAGTTGTATATTTTCTGAATGATTGATTAGTTTAAATAATTACGTTTTAATTTATTTTTGAACATATTTTCCACTATTTCTGCCTTTTTCGGGATTGTTCACATACACACGCATTTTTTTCTTTTAAATCTTCCAAACTCCAGATTTGTTAAAACATTTGAACTTTTGTTTTAATTCAAACTAATTATATGATTTTTATTCTTCTTTATAGTACTCGTAATCAATAAAACCTTTATGTGGATGGAAATTTAAGTATTCTATGGATTTATTGTACAAACACTACGATAAAAGAATAAATACAGTATACTTTTCCAGTCATCATATTAAAATCTTTATGTAAACTGTTTGTATTGAAGCTAATATAAGTTCCTTTTTCGAAAAACTCAAGCTGCGTAATTTAATATTTATATTTCTACACTGTATTTTCATTTTCAACGAAATTGTAACTGATATAATTAAAAATCTCCAAGATGTAAAAATAAAATAACTCCCAAATAGAACGTTATAAATTTTATTTTGAAAGTGACTCATTCCCATATAGGGTGTACTATACAGTAAAATTTTTGCAAAAAAGAGCTTTATTGTTTATTATTAAAGTAGTTCGGCTACCGGTGTTTTTGATCCGACATTTGATGGTTTGGCGCATTCTATAGTACGACATCTATCCAGACGTTCGTTTTTGGATTTTTTCATGTGAATTAGCAAATTTGTTCACCTTGGCCCCCGATTATGTGTTTATCGTAACTGTTATTTTTCAATTCAATACAGTGTTTCTTGTTTTCTAGCATGTTACATATTACGTTTATACAATATTACAACTGTGTACATGCAGAATACTGTACAATACAATGCTATAGAATTGCAGCAGGTGTTCTTCAAGTGCTAATAAAACCAATAAGCGTAAACACGTGACTAGAGGGGCTCGTCACAACTTGTTTTTACAATCATTATACTAAATTACTTTTTTCTTGTGAGTGGATGAGCTGTATTTTTTTAAGAGAAGAATATTTAATTAAACTCATGTTCAATGTTTGAACTTAAATTTGTTAAAGCCAGAATGAGACGAAATGCATTGCAGGATATTCATATCGTCTACGCAGGCTCAGAGTGCACGTAAACATATGAAGCTTCCCGTCTTCCGGTCATTTGATTTCGTGAAAGTAAAGTTAATCCTATGGAATATCTACTTTCCTCCCCAAATCAAGACAATTTTATCTGTTTGAATGCTATAAAAAAAGAGTACATCCGAAAGAGCGAAAAATAATGAAAGCTTCAGAGGAATCACATCTTATCTCCAATTTTCGCAATTTTCAAAAGACCAGCAAATCCACAAGTGAATCATTAAAATAGATATATAAATATTTTTAAAAATCTGACGGGAAATGTAATTACGCTGAAATCTATGTAGTATCTAGCACCTGCTGGCGTGAGAGAATGATGGCGACCCTCCCTCGTAGCCGAGGAAGTATTGCCAAAGTAATGTAACGAAAGGGCGAATGCACTCAAGAGAGACAGGTAGGAGCGAGCTCCAAGTTTTTGCTTACAAATTGTAAATAAACCCTTTTATTATTGTTAAAGAGCGTAGTTTGGTTTTAGTTTTATTAACGTCGCAATAGAAGCAATACGAGAGCTATAGGTGACGGATCTCGTCATTTTGAATCTCGGTGACGACACCTGAGCTGGTATCTCTCTCTGCTAACGTTCACACCAACAGGAGGACTTCGAGCCTCAACAGATCTAACATGTATCAGCCCGCGCTACACAGCAGGTCTTTAGTGGCATCAAGGCTCGAACCCGAAACGTAACGAAAACTGCCGCGCGTCCTCGACCCTGACCACTAGGCTACCGCGACCCTCGTTAAGGAACCTGATTTGATTATGTCTAGCAAGAAGAAGCTATCTCAACCTACATCCCCTCTTTTATGAAGCACTTAATTGCATTCAAACAAATACAATAGTCAAGGTTTGAGAGAAAAAATAGAAATCCCATGGGATTAACAATATAATGTTCACGAAATCAAAACGGCTGACAGACAAGAGCCTCAAATATCTCGATTGCAAAATAAATGGACTTAAGCCACTTTCTAAATGAACGACTCATATATTCTTTTCTTCAATTTTTTTTAACAATACATGTCAATTAATAAATATAACTATTAGCATATGATAGATAAATTCCATATCCTCTAACGATAATCCATATATGACAAGTAATATTTGCGGCAATTGATCTCAACAAGTTTGTATATATTTCATAATGTTAATGACAAAAAAATTAAATAATAGATTTTTAAAAAGATATTTGTTCCAGCATCAATCTGGGTGAAACGGTACAATTGAAGAAGTTCCTTTTATCTACCGACCGACCCCTAGGAGAAGTGAGATCGGCCTACGTCTCGCTTGAACTGGACGATTCACACGAAAGCGGACGGTACAGGGAGTCCACCATCATCGTAGAAAAGATTGAAATCAACTACCTCTATCCATTGTTAGTAGCACATTTTTTCCAAGTGTTTATTTTTAATTTGATTTCCTTAAGTCAAGCTGAAAATAATTTTAATATAAAATAAAAAAATTCGCGTGATTGTGTGACTTTTGTAGTTAATTTTATCACGTAAAATTTTTTGCATTAATTTACTTCACGTAAAAAAAAAAGTTTCATAGACGGAACGATTGAGTTTTGAAAAACACATGAAGTGTATAAACTGTTAAAATATCGAATTTAACATATTTTGACATTATTAATAATTACCTGCGTTTTATTATAAGCATAATTTTAGTTTTAAAAAAATCCCATGTATGTTTTATTTCCATCAGTATGGAGAACTATAAAAGTGTTTTCACAATAAAACCACTTCTTAATGTCTTGTTAATTATTTATTTGTAGGTTATTGTTTGAAATTGTATTCCTCCAATTATAAATTGAAATAATTTCTTTTTAGGAATACATATTGATTATAAGAAAAATAAAAAAAAAATGCTATGAGGAAAAACATAACTAAATCGTTAAAAGAAAAGCAAAATATTGGCATCTTGACGTACAAAAAACAATACTTTCTCAAAAATCCAGCAAATGTAGAGTAGTGCACGCCGGAATTCCGGAAGCGCCGTATTATTGGTTCATTACTGGAAAATCATGGAAAAATAACACATTTTTACACTTCACAGGCTGTGCATAATTGTATAAAATTTATTATAGAACAAGCAAAAAAAAAATGTCATACACATTAAATATTAAAAATTACAAAAAATCTGCCGTTTTGTGTAGATAGCCAAGATTATTTCATTAAACCAGGAGGTATAAAATAATGTTCTATGACTTATCAACTTGTGTAAAAGCGCCGGAATACTTTTAGGTTCAGAAAAGTGATGAACCCGGATTCTAGAGGGTATACTATATTATTTAGATTGCGGATCAAATATAGACGAAACTTTTTTTAAAAGATCTCACCCGAAATAATACTTATCAAAATTACACCAATGTTATTCTTCTATATATCTTCCTCTAATATCTACACATTTTCCCGACAAATTGCGTTTTTTTTTTTTTTCATTCCTATAAGATAAAAAGAAATCATACGTGTATGGAACCCGAAAAAGTCAAACAACTCCCTTTGGATTGTAAGTGCCAAGTCTAGACTCTAAGGAAGATGTTCAAGTGTTGTCCATCGAAGTTTCTATTAATTTATCTTGCGTTACACTAGTGTGGGGTCTAGCATTGCCATAGGGTAGGAGAACGTTGTAGATCCCAGTGAGAAGGCTTTAGGACCATACGTTGTTATAACCTTCTCCAAAAGTTCGCAGAAGTATGTGGCGTTAATTTTACGTCGGTCATATCATTCGGAAATCCGAAGTACACAATACTCTGTGAATCCCAACGAACAGTAGTGAGATCTTCTCCAGTCATTAAACGAGTTTTTGCTTTCAGTGGAGCACTTTCACTTTTTGTACGCCATTCATATTGAACCGGGTTTTTTTTCTCAATGATCTAGTGACTGTACAAGAGGAATAAAACTATGTCATATAATTAAATTTTTAAATAACTTATCATGGTTGCCATGGAAAAATATATAAAATTAGTCTATGATTATTGAAGGTACGTTTAATATATATATTTATATATATGTGTGTGTGTGTGTGTATTTCCGGCTCTGCCAGTAATCCAGTGTTTTTACACAGGCTAACCAGTACTGGCAATATTTTATGCCTCCTGTTTCTATGAGATAATGTAGGATAACAATACAAAACGGCAAATCTTTTGTAGTTTTAGTTATTTCGAATGTTTGACACTTTATTTGATTGTGCTTTATTAAATTTCATACAATAATATAATGTTTATATCACTTAAATGCGTTATTAATAGTGTCTTTCCATTAAACCGACGATTTCAGTAATCCGGTGGTGCTGTGGTCTAATCACTGCCGAATTAACGAAAATGAAATTGCATTTAAAAAACTAAAAAATTCCTGTGTTTTCTTTCTTTATTAGTGTCATTATTGTAATTATTCTGTATTCGTTCTCTATCGCAAAACAAATAGACTAATGAGCCTTACATAATTATTAATTTCTAAGAAAACATTCTTTTTTATATTTTCCCTCTTCGTTTCGTCTTTTGAATTCCAGCCCTGAAAGAAATAGTCACACGAGCTACAATTGAAACAATGTTGATCACGTGATATTTTTCGAATTCGACCTAAAACTGATCAAAAGTGATTGACAGTACGTATCAGCACACAAGAATATTGAAATGTGATTAAACGCTAAACTTATTGGTCTTCCGTCAACAACATTGCTCCATTTTTGTTTAGATAGAGCATGTCAAGCAAACTCATAATACGCAATAATGTTTAGCTTTCTAAGAGAATAATAATGAAAATTTTTATTATTTGCTAGAAAATATCTGATATGGGAAAGAAATAATTATTCATCCATTAAAACTAAAAAAAAGTACCAAATGTAGACTTTAAGGAAGTTTTACACTTCAAGTTACATTTTTCCTATATCCATTACCATAATAAATATAAATAAAAGAAATTTTATAAACCAAACTTTTGTTTGAAGAAGATATGATATAAAATATTTTAAATGCAAAATAATATGTTGTTAATAAAATATAAAATATATATTATGTCATTGTAAAAATCACATATTTTTTCATTTAAGAAAATTTAATTTTATACCCTTTAGTCCACCTTTAAATAAAAACTTGATTTTGATTTTTTTGTTTTACTTATACTTATTTCATTCTTTTTAATCTGGAAATATAAGATTAAAAAACAATTACGTGAGGTATACAGTGGTTTAAATTTTCAACCGAATCGGATGTTGCTAAATGCAAGGTCTGGGTCTCCAGGATCCCTAAGTCCGTCGTTTGAGCATTGTCATCGCTATTAAATGTGTAAACAAAATTTCAGCTCGATCGGATGATGGAAAATAGGTTAGATTCGAGTTCGAATTTTGAACTGAAGGGACATACATAAATATATATTATTACAAAACCTTTCGACCTCATGTGGGTATATGTGAGAGAATTCATTCCAACACAAAGTATAATGGCAATTGATACTTTATTCATAAATATTCAGAATTCTTTTACATTCAGAAAAGCTTGGACAGATTAAGAGCACTAACACGGCACGGAAACACGGAACTTGTACAGATAAGCGGCACGAAAGGAACAAATACACACTTGTAACAACAGTCACAGCACTTTTGCTGACGTTCAGCTCAACATCTTGCAAGTTAGCATTACGGACAAATCACCGCAGCAATACTCTACACTACCAAAGCAGATTCGAACAGTACCCGACAGATTCACTCGACCGCGCAACAGACAGATTCCTCGATTGATCCACTCAGCCAATACCGACAACTTCCAATCGATTTTTTCCAATTTAGCATCTCTCCGTATTTATAACCGCTCCAGTCAGGTGGGAAAATTGGGGAGAAGTCCGTAACTTTCCTCCCAGTCGAGATTTCGACAAGATTCCAACATTTTTTAGAATCATCTCCGAAGTCCCCACTAAGTTTAAGGGTTTATTGCTTAAACGTTCCTTGGCTGATTGTTGAAATCCCTATAAATGTCTCTATTCCTTTATACGAGAAAAGCTTCGTCATCTCGGATGTTCGTAACAACATGAACATAGCAAATTAAATAAAAGCTTGTAAATTTTTTTATTTTTAAGGAGGAATTTTTTTTTAAAAAAAAATATTGGCTGGTCGTACCGTCAATTTATTGAATTGTTATTATTTTAATGAGTAATTTTATCAAAAATGCTATTCAAAAATAATTTTATGATTAAAATGCACACAAATTTTCATCATTTTGAAACTTTTCACATGTGACTTCACATATGATTTTTTAACAAATCTTGTCAATCAAAAAAACGCTTTTATTATAAATAACAAAATGCATGTATAAAATTTGGTGTCTGTACGACCAGTCAGTTTTTTTCAAAATGTTCTTTACATATAAACATTACAGAGGTAAGGTAAACTCTGCGTGCAGTGATCTCATTAATATACTCGTTAATTACTAAAATTAATAATTCGCATGTTTTTCTGAGAAAGTAATCATTTTTTTATATGAAGCTATGAGAAAATAAATTTTTTGAGAGTCTTATACTTTTTTTGATAGAAACTTTATCCTATACTTTAAGTTTTCATGAAATATGTCATGTTCTGCTGAAAACAATCAATGATTATAAAAGAACAAATTTAATACGTTTTGTATAAATCAGTTTTTAAAAAGTCGAATAATAAATGTTCTATTTCATATTTTAAGTTCCATATATATTTTTTTTCTTTTGAAACAGGCCTGAACACCTGACCTCTTCTAAGCTGTGCAGGACATCGGAAGAACCTGGTCCACACGGAAGAAAGCGCTTCGTTTTTTCACCCAGCATCTGTTATTGAGTATTCGAATATTTTGCATTTGTAATATAACCACATTCATCACCCATTGTCACGTTTTAGGATTCCTTTACGATCAAAAAGAGCGAATCAGAAAAACTGCAAAGTCTTGGAAACTTTAAATTTGCCTATAACATTCAGGTGTACCAGTTTTAGAATCACATCACATTTAGGATTTATGAAAAGAATAACGTAGATGCCTGGTGTCCATGTACCTTCAAAAAATATCGAAAAAAAATATTCTGAGTTCGTAGAAACCATAATTAAATGTTATGGAGTTTCTTCCTTCATCGACTCGGAATATCTTTAAAATAGATCGGAAGAGATATTTTGATTTTGTAGAAACCATAATTAAACGTCATGGAGTTTCTTCTTTCTTACAGTCCAAGTCAAAAAAAGAGAAATTATGTTTTGAATTTGTAGAAACCATATTTGTATGGCTTCTATAATAATCATGGAATTTCTTCTTAGTGGAGTCTGTACAACTTCAAAAACGATAAGAAGAAATTATGTTGATTTTGTAGAAACCCTTATTAAATGTCATGTAGTCTCTTCAACACGAAACCTAATCAAAAATCAGTTTCTGGTAAATGAAATCAGATACTTCTAAGTCAAAAATGCTGCACAAAATTTAGTTAGGTCATATTTTCTGTTAAATCTATTTGAAAGTCCTACACTAGATTGTTTTGAGAAAATGTTTAATCTACAAAAAAATTTGAAACATTTTATTTAGCTATAATCTTTCTAATTGGTAATTAGTAAAGTGTGATGAGTTGGATCCATAATGTTGGTATAGATAGGCATTTCTCAGTCCCAAGCTTAAGGCAGCATTTTGATTTACTTTATCTCCATTCTTAACTTTATTGTCTTTATTTCTTTTTTCTTGTTGATTATTATGATCTTTATTGTAATTTTTTAAATAACTAGTTATATAATTGAATTATATACAAGTTCATTATATATTCTTACGTTTTTTAGCACAGTACTTACAGCAATGTAAAGACGTTTTTCTATTTTAAGATTTTTAGTATTCTTTAATATTTAGCTTAATCTAGCAATTTAATTTTATTGTCTTACTTCCACTGGATTTAGATATGATTTTGTAATATGTTTATTTTGACTATGGAAATAGCAGCAGATTTTACTATTACTTTTAAATTTGGTTACATTTTGTAATTTGTTATCAGTTTATTCAGTGTTAATTTTCTATATCCATTGAACATTATATACATGCATACACATACATTATATAGATATATATTTAAAAAATAACCAATATATTCTAAATCTAAAAGAATTAAAAGACTAATAGGAAGAAGTGTTATGTAAAATTAACAGAATTCTAAAGCTATTAGAATTATTTGAGTAAACTGAAATTCAAAAAACTAAAATTAAATCCTAAAAAATAAAATTTAGATTAAAAGTACAAAAATGGACACATAAAGGATAGGAAACAATATAACGGAAATTATAGTAAACAGCAAAAAAAATTTAAACTGGAAATAGATCAATTTAATGCTATCACACTGCGATGTATGGTTATATCAACCATTCTACTCAGCGATTACTTAACAATAGAAATGTAAAAACGAAAAATTAAGAACATTAGTAAGAAAAAAAAGAATAATATCAGACATATAAATTCAATATGTGTGTGTGTGTGTGTGTGTGTGTGTGTGTTTAATATAAATAAGAGATAAAAACCTTAAAGAGATAATAAAAAAAACATATAGAAAAGAATTAAAAGCGTATTAAAAAACACGTTATATGCTTGAAATGAGATAATTGCAAATGACGAGAAAAAAAAATTCCTTCTCGAAGTAGTAAGGGAATTGATAGCTTATCACGCCATCTATATTAAAAGTTAAAATTAAATATTCAAAAAGAAAAAAATACATATAATATGTAACATAATATAAATTATTCTAAATATTTTAAAGTATTATTGTCAAAAAATAATATCTTATAGTTAATCATTTAAAAAATAAACAATTTTTAAGAAATTCGTAAGAAATTAGCATAATTTTTTTAAATTATATTTGGTAATTTTTTACTTTATATAAATAGTTTTTTAGATAAAAAAAAAAAAAAAAGAATAATTACCTTGAAGGCCAAAATTTTGAAATTAAGTTAAATTATCATAAATGTCTAAGGAATTAGTACCTGATTTTTATTACGAAATATGTAATTATACATAAAATATAAGATTCCGGAAAATCGAGATACTCAAAAATACATGCATGTGGCTTTAGAGATTAGCATAAAAGCTGAAGAGAAAATTCGTTGAAAAAAGCTGGATTCTTTTGATGGTGGGAATAAAAATGAATAAATATGAAATGAATAAAAATGAAACAATGATGGTGGGAATAATTGAATGCAGTTTTTACATTTAACTTTATTTGGCTTTAAAACAATAACTTCCCTTCCACAGTCAAATAATAATATATTATTTATACATAAAATAAAACTTCATGGAAAGGTAAACTTTAGTGAATTTATTTTTTGCGCTATTTATGTGTGTTTCTATATTTACTTGTTTTCACCTATTCGAAATTGTTCCCCTCAGGTGCTTACCTTCTTTAGGTAAGTACGGGAAAAATGACTCTGAGTTACCCCAGTGATCTGTCTCTTTCCCCTGGGATTTATTACCGATGGTAAACGCGGCTAACGCTACCTCAGGATACCCTAAGACCTATCTCTATTTTCGACTCTCCTTATTGCCAACCATTTCTTACCTTTTTGTCCAGATAACAGCTTAAACAAATGGTTGTAGCAGCTGAGCCAGATTTTTCTCCTGCGTTATAAGTCTGGCTTGCACTGTCACTCGCTCACATATTTGAATTTGTTGGTTTGTTTTCCAAAATGTGCATAATTCTCACTTGAAAATTTCATTTTTTCATTTCTGATTAAATGACACAAAATGCTTATAATCACATTTCATTTTAATTTTTATACTGTTTATAATAGTTCCTTTTTTAAAAAATTGATGGTCCTTTGATTTGATTTTATTCTAACTGCAAAATACAAGAGGAATCCAGAATAATCAAACCGTGTTTTTTTTTCCAAAAATGGAAGTAGCCCCTTTTTTTTTTTTTTTTGTAATGAAAAAAGTTAGAAAAATAAAATTAACGTTAATAGAAGGCTTGATTATCTTTATCTAGGTACAAAAAAAACTAAGATTTCTTAATGTATAAGTTCTATTACAGTTTTTTTTTTTTTTTTTTTAAATATGAAGCTGCTCAAGTTTCCCCCATGTGTAATGTTTGATTTTGTTAAGCAATGTAGAACAATAATTAAGGAAACGTTAATATTTTTTAACTATACAGATTATGATAAAAGTTAAAATATATAAATATTGTGTTTCCTTTATAATTTGAAGAAGCAACGAATCGAAAATTTTCCTCCCGTTTTAAGCTAGTCAAAATAAATTTTCTCGATAATAACAGAGTTTTTCTTCAGAAATACAATATTATTTTTGTGGGTGAGTAGGGAATTTCAAAAAAAAAAAAAAAAAAGGCTTGGAATTACAAGCACTTTAAAATAGTACGAAATTTTAAAATAGGTGTATTTGAGATTATTCAAGTCTCCAGCAATGCTGAAGTGTATTGAGTCCCTTATTTATGTATAAGCGGATCCATAATTAAAAACATAATTATTATGTATAATTAACTCATTTTTTTTTCTTATCGATTAAAGCATTTAATCGATAAGTAAAAAATGAGTTAATTTTAATTCAAATTTCAATATTCCTAACTTTATTCAATTGGAACAATTTAGATCACGTTTTAACACCGAGATACATCTACTTGTATAATTGTATAACTATTTATTCAAAGAAAGTCATATTTGTTAACCTAAATAATGTTTTATGAATAATTAATAATCAATAGTATATTTATATTAGCACATAAAAAAGTTGTGCACTTATATTTAAGTACATCTCACATGAAAACTCACAGCCTTTATAAGTTTAAAAATGTGTATAGTACTTATAAATATAACGTTCAATACAATGACCATAATTATTATTTCAGAAATTAAATTTAACAGAATTTTAAAATTTGAAATTTTATGACTGAAATTTACTAAAATTTTTACACAAATATTGCGCAATACATACAATTTATGAGTGCTTATTAGAAAAAAAATTATATTCACTGCATAGGAAATGAGCCCATTTCATAATGTGCAAAATGACACTAATATAGATAAAGTAAATTTTGAGGAAATTGTACCAGAATATATCCTAAACAAACCACAAAAGCGTAAATACATACATTTTTCTCTATGGGATGGCATGTTTATAATTTTAAAATTTAATTTTAATCAACATTTTAATTAACAAATTCTCATAAATAATACATCAAGGGGATAAGAGAATTGTCCTCTATTTTTAACGGCGAAATTGAAAAAAATCAGTATTTGAGGCCTTTTAGCGTATCCTTATTTTAATATGAAATTTCGATACGATAAATTATCCTTATTATATCAATTTAACGTAAATGATTAATGTACGCGTATATGCTTAATTAATGTATGTATTTTTCACAATTAATGATTATTATTAAAAACGCATATTAATAAAATAAAACTGTTTGGATTTTCGTAGTATAATTAAATTTTGTACTGCTATAATTGTATTCACTGTTACTCACTCTCTATATAAAAACTACTCTTCCCCTGAAGATAAAACTGAACACCCATAAGAACTAAACAGAAATTTGACACCTTTTAGCCTTACCAACTTGTAACTAATAGTTATTTTGCATACAGAAAATAGAAACTCCAATTTCACGAAAAAATTATATTCAATATAAAAAAAAATGTTAACAATATATTATTCTCTGAGAAAATGAAAGTTCATATACGAAAGAGTGTATCGTAAAGTTTCAATCATTTCTTAGAAATAATTGAAATATTTGGATAAAATATATTCTGAATATTAATTCATCATTATGTACGTAAAGTTGTAAATTACAATTATTTATGTTGATTTGTTTGGTTTCAGGAAGCCGTAGATTGAAGTAACTCACAGTAGATAGAGTTCAATCTGTGAGTTTTACAATGGAAGAAATGCTAAACCCTGGGTGAGGTCTATGTAGAGAAATCTTAAGAATAATAGATAAAAAATTAAGTTTCTATTTATATATACCGATTATTACTTAATAATAATTTATACTTTACCAAATCGTGGGATAATAATAATAAAAACTTCACGATACTACCTGCTACTTCAATGTACTGCTTCCTGAAATCAAACAAATCAACATGAATGGCTGTAATTTAAACGTTATGTGCATAATGATCAGTTAATATCCGGAATAAATTTTATCCGGATATTTTGGTTATTTCTTAATAATTAATATATTACAATAGCCCTTCGCATAACTGAGTATCTTAGTTAGTATTAATTTATTTGTAATTCGTATTCTAAAATTTTTTTTAAAAAAAAAGGAAAATTTTTTTTCGATAATCGTAAATGTGCCATAGAGAATAAGAACCAACTGTATAATATTCATTGATATTATTTTATCGGATTTATACATAATATATGATGTAAAAAGCATTTGAATTTCGAAAATTTATATATTTAAAAAGTGAATTTTACTTTTCTAAATCAAATTCAAATTTCATAAAATATGAAATATTCTTCCTCTTTCCTTATATATCTTTCATTTATTTTTATAAATCAGAATTAAAATGTTTACTTGTATTCCTCACTCTGTATATATTGTATTATTGTAGATATAATGTATAATAAAGAATATTATTTGTACTAATTTGAGTTTTTCTTCTTGTTTGCAATCAGTTTTATGAAGCTTAGTTTTGATTTAATAAATTCGAGATATTTTTCCCTTTCTTTTTCTGAAAAGAAATATTAAATACCATTTCAAGTAACAAAAAATAATCTTATGAATTTCATCAAGTAATTGTTACAACAACATAATAGATTCTCTTGTACTTTTCTTTAATCTTTTCAAAACTGCTCAAGGTTTGTGAGTCAAAATGCAAAACTCTCGAACAATTTTGAAGTCTCGAGAAGCCTGATCATCTTTTGATCAGACTTCTTGAAAAATCATAGGTACAATAATTTCTATATTTAATAAAATAATTCACTAAAAAAAGCTTTCATAGTGCTTCAGAGCTGGATGATGAACCAAGAAAAACAGAAACCATCATATTAAAGAGTTCACTGAATTGCATTTCTATGATGTCTGAAGTTGAATAATTCTGTCATTTAATTATGTGGTAGAATACTTTAAATCATAGATTCCCTGCCTTGTTTAGAAGAACATTGTAAGGTTTCAAATCGCCAAGCGGTCAAGTATGTAACATTAGCGGTGGCTTTTTTCGCGCTCTTTGCAGAAGAAATTGTAACGGATTTTTTTTCTTCATAGCTGTTAATTACGAGGATCGTTCAATAGATCCTCAGAAATTCCAAGAGATGGTGCTCGTAACATCAAAATTCTCAGTTAACATCAGGGCTCCCAAGACAGCTATCGAAGTCTCAGTTACTGGTATTCGTAATCATGACACCTTTCACACTTCACAAATTTTTCGGCCAATGAGACCATCTTCGCCTATCTTTGGAAAAGAATCACCTGAAGTAACACATTGTTTTAATTTTTGATTGATTTTCGTTGCATAGAAATTAATCCAGATTTCACCAATCGCGACAACTCAACGCGACAGCAATAAGATTACGATTTGGTGACAAATGATTACCAAATCAAAACTAATTTATGAATCAGTGGCATATTTCTTTCGGCTCCGTTTAATAAATAGCACCATCCAATGGTAACAACAATTTAGCTTGATCATTCCTTCTGTCTTCAAATATAGATACTTTTTGAACAGCCCTCGTAGTAACGCGTATTTCCCTTCATCTGACATTTTACGACTTTGTTGTGATGCTGTTTGGTTCGAAAACTTCTGATTGTACATAAACCATGGCCTATGTAAATTAAAAAAGATATTTGGAATTATATCGTATAAAATTGATCACATACCATTTATAAGCTACGAAAATCTAAATGTCAGAGCAATAGTGGTGTGACGTTGGGCTATTCGCTATTTTCTCTTCACTAACTTTGGAGGCTTTTTGGTAAATTGAATTTCATAAAATAACAACTCCTTGACAACCAAATGAAATGTAATTTGAGGAAATAAATGTGGATTAGAAGTGTAGTGAATTGAATTAGGGATAATGATATATAATTGAAACAGAATTGAAAGGGAAAAGGTAGGAAATAGAGTATAACGATAAGCTGATAGATATTTGTCAATTGGATTTAATCATTGGAATTAAGCGTTCGGATTGAAGCGACTCCTAGTCAAAATAATAAGGGTCGAATATGTAATAAACCAGAAGAGAGTGAATCAAAATGAGTGATTTGGTAAGCTAAGACTTTATTATTAGAATATAAACTAATATTAACTGAGTTAAGTGGAATTCCAAAATGCGAGAGCGATCTTGCATATTCTTTAACGTATAACAAAATGTATTGTCCTTCTTTTACGTATCTTCAGTTGGAGTTTCGAATTTTTAACTACTTGATTATACTTTAAGATAGCTATAGAGTTAAATATTTAAGAAAATATCCCTTAGTAGTGGTAGAAGAGAGAGATTTATTTTCGATTTGAGCAAGATGAGACGTGTGCTTATTCTGAGAAAAAGGAACGATTTGACGCTCGACGTTTAACCCATTGACTTTAACCCATTGACGACTATATGAAATATTTTCTTCTTATAGTCAACCTTATATTTACTCAACTTTGAGAAAAAAAAATTATAAGAACTAGAAGAAAAAGAATCTAAATTCTTTTTCAGATAGGTATTTCTTCCGATATGTCATTTTTACTACAGTGCAGTAGGAGAAAACATTAAAAACAATTGCTTGTAGCTCGTGAACTATTGATATAAATCGATTTCAACGTGTCACCATCTGTTGACGCAAAGAAGAAAACACTAAGAAGCTACAACCACTCAATTTTTCTCACAGTCGGTAACATAATAATGGACTTGAAATGTGCGGCCGGTTGCCAGTCTATGTAAGGCAATGGGTTGATACAAGGAGGTTAAACGATAGCTGTGACTGAAGTTGGAAATGTTTCTGACTTGGGCCTATCTTTGAAACTATCTAGATAATATATATTTCTCATAATCTTTTGAAATGGAGGCGTGAAGGTTTTGGTACCACATACGCAACCCAAATACAGCATTATGGATCATTCTAAGCATACAAATAGCAATTGATTTCTGCGTAGACTTTTACTTGGGTGATATGAAGTGACTTGCGGAACTTCAGAAGAAGTCTGGGTTTTTTTTTTTTTTTTTTTCATAAACAAAGTGAATTTTGTAACAAACGTTGTGGGCAATGTCGGTATCGAGGGAAATGTCATCATCTGTCTAATTACTTGTGTGATTACTGATAGTTTATGTGTGTTCAAAAAAACGCCTTCGCCTGATGCTTGGTATTGTTACGAATCCGAGAATTACGCTTCTCTGAAATGGTTCTCTTATAAAGGGAAAGAGGCATTTACAGAGGTTTAATCAGTCAGCCAAGGAAAGTTTAATCAATGACTCTTGAAACATAGCAGTATGCTCTGGAGATCATTTGGGTACAGTCGGTGATTGGCTGAGGGGAACTGCCAGTAGCGTGCCAAGAAGCAGTGTGTATCTTCTGGGAACTGTCGGAGCCTGCCAGTAAGTGCAAAATATTATTACAGAGGTTTGTCCGTAGAGCGAACTAGAAAGCTGTTGGGGTGAACGTTGCTGATACAACTGCGACTGTCATTAAAAGTGCTGGTTTTGTTCCAATATTTATGTCGCTAATCTGTACATGTGCTGTGGTTTCTATTTGTGCTGTGACATTCCAAGATCTGCTACTTGTGTGTAATTCTGAATATTTGTGAATAACGCTTCAATTATCATTATCCTCCGTGTTGGACTGATTTACATTTGTTATACACCCACGATACTGAGAGAATTTTTGTAACGATGCATTATTGTACTTCCATCAATCATATAATATTTTTTAATCGAGTCCTTTTAATTTCGTTTAAAGCGAGGAAAAAGAACTATGTTATCACTTGTGATAGGCAATTCTGTTCATTTATATGAACAGTTATGATTGTTAACTTATATGATTCTATTCAATTTTAAAGAGCTATTCTTTATTCTGTTCTTCTCTTTCTCTTGCAAATGTATTCAAATTAATTTAACACCACAGGATTACTACATGTATTCTCATCTGATTATTTTACACATCTGAGAAAAAATCAAGTCTATAGAGTTTCTTTTAAAAATCCTATTTTGTATTAAAACTATACAGAACCTTTTATCATCACACAGGAAAAAATAAAACATTATTAATAATAATCTCAATATGAATATTTTTATACATTTACATATTCACAATAAATAAGTTAATTAAAGATAATACAAAATAAAAATATATAAATAAATGAATTATTTCCTAATTTTAAAGAATGATTTCATAGTGAAAAGTAATCCTTTTAAATAACAGCGTAAATAAAAAAGAAAGAACCAATGCGTATGTGAATGAATAGCAAGAGTAAAGTTAAGAGCACACTGAAAGGAAAAAGAAAGGAAAAGCTTCCGTAGGGAGAATAGCAAAGAACACACTCCTAGCAGAACATAGAGCTGGATATTCTCGCTCTTTTAGATGACCTGGTTAAAAAGAACAGGCTGTTCCTTTGAGCACTATCTCTGATTAGAAAAGAAAAAATAAAAGAAAAATATATACTTCCATATAAGAAAAAAATATATTTCCACTTTAAGAAAAAAATATATTTCCACTTTAAGAAAAAAATATATTTCCACTTTAAGAAAAAAATATATTCCCTTCTCCCTCTCCAAAAAAGGTGTTTACCGTGGCAGAGAAAGAATACTCAGTACCTTCATTTTATTGGATTTGGGGAGGGGAAAGCAGGAACAGTTAAAAACAGTTTTTAGATTTTCATGATTTTATTCGCTTTTTTTCTCTAGTGGCATGTTTATTAATAGGCGATTAGAAATAAAACGTGGACGCTATGACAGGAGGATAGAGCTCATCCAAAGGATTTGGAAATACAAACCGAACTCATGAGAAAAACGACCACCCAAGCACTCAAAATTTATTGATCAAAAAAGATTTTTACAAGGTAAATTTTTGCTCAAACGGATCAAATAACAAGAAATTATGTAATTTCAAATGAAAAAGTTAAGTAAAGATACAAAATACACTCCGTGAAAGAAATATACAATTTAAGGGTAAAATAGTTGAATTTGAATGAAGGGCTCGCAGTTGTGAATTTTTCGAAAAATTAATAAAAACAAAATACATGACAAATACCTAATGAATAAAATATATCCTATTACAAGTAAAAAAACATCATCTGTTACATTATACATTTAATTACATTAAGTATTTTACACACAAAGGAATAACACAAAACATCAAAAACCTTCAGAAAACGAAAGCTTGATAAATAGTGGAGACCATTCTAATATAGGTGATATGGTCGCGTTTCTAATACTAATACGCAATTTTAATGTAAAATGAAGAGAAAGACTTCTAATAATAGGGTTGAACTCTATATTTTTTAACACTTTCAGATAGATGGACCCAATAATTATCTTTGGTTAGAAGACATGAAAACACAAGGACAACTGGCAACGGATTTTGTTATTTTGAGCAACTGTTATGTAACTAGGACAATCTGAAGTAGCACTCTTCTCTTCAGCACCACATCAATATCAGAACATTGAGCTCCAAAAGATTTAATTTGCATTAGTTCTGGTGAGCAACGGTCTTCAAAAGTACGGAAACCGAAGCCTCTTACCTCTAGTTAGAAGGTCATTACTCGATCATTCAGGCTACCCGGGCCCTTAGATATTCGTTAAAAAATGTTCGGTACAATATACGGCAGTTATTGAACTCGTAAAGGGTGAATAAAAAATTTTGATGTATATACTTTATATCAAAAGTTGTCCTGCTATGTCCAATTCAAGAACTTTAAAATTCGTTTTTTAGAGGAGGGGTATCACATTAAGTTGTGCCTTGGGAAAAACATGCACTGCAGAATTAGATGAGAGGTTCCGAACAGAAAAACACACGGAATTAAAAATATTTATAAAGCCTTTTTTTTTTTCTTTCTCATAAAGGTTGTAATTAAAATACCGTAAAATCTTGACAATAATACACACTCCCCCCCCCCATTTTGGGGGGTGAAAATGGGGGGGGGGGGTGAGAGGGGGGAAAAATTAAAAAAAAAAGGCTTTTAAACTTCGAACAACGAACGTGCAGCAGCTGTAGGAGATTGTTGTAACACACGTGCTGTGCAGGTGTTCTTATACATAAACGGGAACTTACAGTAGATGTCGCACACGCGTACATGTCACATATTACGACGGCATCAACAGTTATGACTTGGACGAAACGACAATAGATTTGCTGTGTTCTAGTGAAAGTGATTTAAGACCGATAATTTGACAGTATTGTTTGTTTGATGTTAAGATTTAAGTTTTTTTTTTCTATCGAATTTGACGTTTTCGTTTCTTTTTATTAAAAATTTCATTACGTTAATAAATATTTGCACAATTTTTATATAAGACATTGAAAAGTTAGCGGTTGCGTATTATATTCGAATTTCAATTTTTTCCCCAAAATTTAGTGCCAAATCAAGCATGCGTTTTATATACGTGAGCGTATTACAGTCAATATTTTGCGGTACGTAAAATGCAAGTTGGCATATTAAAGTGATACAACTCTTCCATTTTTATTTTTGTGTGCACATTGTCTATGGTATTCTAGTATTATTTCTAGCAATTAGAAGAATATTATTATTTCTAGTAAGAGAATGCTTTGGTTCTTTTCCATTCGCCGGGTCCCCAACATCAGATTTTTCGTTTGGAAGACGACTCAATAAAACTGTAATATAAACACTTTCGAATAAGAAAACCCATTTTCCAAAGAAAGAGCGATCGAGTTATTTAGGACTATTTTCCCTATAACTTAAAATACGTGTATTAAAGGGATAAAAACGTCCTATATTTGGCAATTTATTGCTTGCGCTCGGCTAACGGAAAAATGCCCATACTTTTTCAGAACTAGAGTATAAGTATATAAACCGATCCCTGAAATTTAAATTAGAAAGAGTTCCAAAAACTGTCGGCTTGTACGCGGAAATATACGTTATTCAAAATGAAAATAAATTAGGAGACTCGTACTTTTTATGTAGAAAAAATTTCGTAGTTTTTTTTCATCGCTATACCATATTTTCACGTACCTTACGATGACAGAATTTATCATTTTCTAGTATAATACTGATGAATCGTCAGTTAATTTTATTTATTTAATGTTTTGTTTCCAGAGTCAAAATATTCGAATTCGAAGCATATATTATTATTATTTTAAGCACCTTTTTTTTTATGAAATACACCTTTGGTTTTAGCGCCAGTTCATGAAATATTATTTAGTTCCACCTATTCCACTAATGCCAGAGAGTCCCCGTTCATTTTCTGAAGTTAATTTATACAAATAAATTAAATAACGAAGTGAACTGCATATTTTAATTTCATGTAAAATGCACTTCTCAGGCATAGCTGAAAGGATATATTTCGTAAATAAGTCTTAGTTTAGTTTTTTATTAACGTCGCAATAGAAGCAACACGAGGGCTATTGGCGACGGACCTCGTAATTTTGAACCACTCTCAAGTGACGAGGACGACACCTGAGCTAGCACCTCCCTCTCCTAACATCCACATCACGCAAACGGGAGGACTTTGGGCCCCAACAGATTTAACGTGCATCAGCCCCGGCTACACGGCGGGTCTTTGGCGGCCAAGGATCGAACCCGCGACTGAACGAAAACCGCCGGCCACGAATCCCAAACTATGACCACTAAGCTACCGCGGCCACCGTAAATAAGTCATCGAATCGATAAGAATATAGACTAAGTAAGAGATTGACAATGTGGAAGAGTGTAGGAGCAATTCAGTTTTATAGTCCATGTCATTGATAGAGATAAAAGTAGTATGAACATAATTCGTCGATTTAAAACATTGATTTCATGGAAATTGTAACTTTGTTCTTATTTCCTCCAGTTATATTTAGTTGTCTCCTATAACCCTCAAGCACAGACGTACTTTTTGTTTCTTCTCTTAAATTAAAAGTTAAAGTTGCATCTGCTGAATAAAGGAATTATTTTTTAGAGAGGGGGAGGGGAGAGGCTGGTTTAACCTCTGGACAATTATTTTTAAAAAAAATGGAATTAAATCCACCAGAAAAGTCTACATACTCTTCGAAAAAAAAATCTAAGATTATATATTAATTAATTCGTATCTATCGTTACGAATTTTCGTATAATGTAAAAAAAAAAAAAAAAAAAATAAGCTTCAATCTACCTCAAAACTAACTTTTATCCAATTATTATGATGCCCTTTTGTCGAAAGAAATTAGTTTTAAGTAATTAGCAACATAATTAAATGGTCAATGACTTCGACAGATTTAATATGGTAGGATTAGGACTTGAATCCTGACTCCACCAAAACGCCTGCCCAGAGCTGGCAACCATGACCACACGGAAATGGCCAGGAAGATAACCAGAAGGAACACTAGTTTATTTTGTTTAAATACAGTTTTTTATAAATGTGATCGTTGACATAAATTAAATCATTAGAACTTATCTATCGTTACGAAGATAACAAAAGGAAAATATACCTGAACACAAAATCAACGCAATAACGATTAATAGTTGTAAAAGGGAAAATATTTTAGATTTGAATGTTTTTATTAACGTCGTTGTTAGAAGCTAATACAAGTACTATTAACATGGAACTCAAAAAATGTTAAAGTAACGAGCTGTCACCCTATTTTTCAATTTTTACCACGCCAACGTGAGGACTTTATAGGCTGACGCAGCGCCTTACTCTGCCGAGTGTTGGAGTGGTAATCTCCCTAGGGAAGACCGGACTTGAAATAGGCGGCGTTGATCACCAACTACCACCCCCGCCTTTTTGGGCAATACTCACAAGAATGGACTGAAAATGTTAATTAATACTGAAATTCCGCGAACACATATTTCAACAAATAGTTCTAAATATATTTTGAGACCGCGATAGGTTAAGGTTCATGGTCGTGGACTTGCGGCTGGTGTTATTTTCGTCAAGTCGTGGGTTCAATCCCAGCTGCCACTAAAGACCCACCGTGTAGCGAGGTGGTTAAATCTCCTCGAGATCCGAAAGCTTCCCGTTACCGTGGTGTGGAAGTTTGGAAGAGGAAATGCCAGCTCAGGTCTCGTCGTCGTCATTTGACCGTGATTCAAAATGACGAGGTCCGTCGTCAATGGCCTTCGTGATGCTTCTCAGTGCGATGAAAAATCAATCAATCAATCTAAATATATTTTATAAACAATATAATTCCACGTTAAAAGTACGTATGAATACGTAGTAGTTTTTTTCCCAATATCTTTTTGACTAGTGTATGAAACTTTAACTCTAGCATAAAAACCTTGTTTTCTTAGAACATTAGAAAGGCATCATCGAATAGCTGTTTGAAAAAGTGGGCTATGGAACCAAATAATAGGAAAACCATGGATCACACTACAGATGTCAAGAACTAAAGTTCATGGAATTTTGTAAAGGAGGATGAGTATTTTTTGGTGGTGCTGGTAGACCAAGAAAAATAAGGGGCCTAAGCTTTAATCCCTTGTCGAGTGAGATCGGCTTCGTTTGGGTTACAAAGTGTGAGGGCTGTAATCTCCGACAGATTTAACATGCGTCACCTCTCTGCACGACTATACTTTAGTAGAGCCAGGACTCAAAATCGCGACTCGAACTGAAATGTCGCAGGCTACGAGCTCTCGATTATGACCACTTGGCTACAGCGGCTAGTGGAAAGCATTTTGGTGATTGCGATTGCTTATTAAAGTCGCACTGAAAAGCAACACGAGGGTGATTGGCGACAGACCTCTTAATTTTGAATCTCGGTCAAGCAGCGAGGACAACACCTGAGCTGGGACTTCCCTCTCCGAACTTCCATACCACGTCAAGGAAAGACTTGGAATCTCGATGAGATTTAACAGCCTCGCTACTTTAGTGGCATCAGGGGTCGAACCCACAACTCGATGTAAACAACACCAGCCGCAAGTCCGCAAATGTGATCACTAGGTTACCGCGACCACTGGAAAGCACTTTGGACCATATAAATTATAAATTGATATGAAACTCTTCAAATTCTGAATTCCCTTTCAAATATATATTCTACACATTAAAAGCATTTTTTATAAAATTTAAATAAAATGTATTTTTAAAAATATATAAATTTTTTCAATGTTTTTTAACATTTTTTGTGGGGATTGTTCATTTTCAGCACACAGTTAATCTATTAGAATGTGATAATGAAAAATCCAAGAGATATATTTTGCTTTCTTGATAAGAGATATCTTTCAAATATCTACATGAGACTCTTTCCCAACTGCGGAGTAACCTACTTGAAGACATCCGCTTTAAACTAGTCTAAATAATGCTTGTTGATAATAAAAAATAGAGAAACACCACAATCCAATTGTAATCATATAAATAATGAAGATAAGAACATCTTCCTTGTGTATCAGATATAAACTAAAAAAGAAGCTTGTTTCGTTTTTAATAAAGATACAAAATTAATCGCTTATCGGTTCTTGCTATACGAAACACAAAAATGATTCCTAAAAACTTTTCACAACTAACGGTTAATCGGGGAACCTGTTCAATTTTATACATTACGTAGAAATTAGTAATAGGTTTTGCGTAATGACTGACAATTTAACGGCATTGTATGTTGCCGGTAATTCGGTAAAATTTTCAAACGAAACCGATGTTCCCATAAATTATGGGGAACTCTTTAAGCCGTGGATACAAAATAAAAATTCATACTAAAAAGAAATTTTATTTCATATTTGTACTATACTGAGACAAAAGAAAGTCAAATAACTTATATTCTGAACATAAATAATAATTACAAATTTAATTCAACATTTTTTTAAGAAGTTAAAAGTATTACTTATGTATGAATAATTTTTTTGGAATGAGAAATATATTATTAAGTGTGCGACCTATTTGACTGCATGTTTTAAAAAATCAGCGCGTAACAAACATAACTGATCAATATTTTGATTTCCTAATTTTTGTACAAAATAATCCCACCGCAGAAAAAAAGTTTTGCAAAAAATTTCCAAACTTTTTTGCGAAAATCTTTTCATCTGGTAGCTCTACCTTTAGCACCACTGAGGAGCGATTTTGCAAATTGCGCCACGCTAAACTGGGTTTTGGTTTGGTTTTATTAACGTCGCTCTAGAAGCAATACGAGGGCTATTGGCGATAGACCTCGTAATTTTTAACCTTAGTGAAGTGACACGGACGACACCATCGGAAAAGATGTTACTTCCTCTCCTAACTTCCACACCACACCAACGGGAGGACTTTGGACCCGGCAGATTTAACGTGCATCAGCCCCGGCTACATGGCGGTTCTTATGTGGTACCAAGGCTCGAACCCGCGACTCGACGAAAACCGCCAGCTCTGCCAGACGCTAAAGTGAGATTTTACCAAATAAATATGAAAAAATCGTGAACTTTTTAAATATATTTGACGATTTTATTAATTTTTGTTGTGTGCCGAAGGCGGATTATCATGCTACATTTTTGTTTTCATCGATAAGCGGTTTCCTTTTCGTGGATAACGAAATTACAAATGTCGAAAGTACGAATGCACGGATTTATGCATTCAATCAAATCCAATATTTTTTATTGTAATTTTTCTTGTTTTATTAAGAAAATTCGGAATCCTCATCTTCCCACTTACTAAGATCAGTATCGGAAAAGATGTTGCAAAATATCTGAATAAACAGTTCATCGCTCCTTTATTTGATACATCAAGGTCTCCTTAAGCTCTACGGCCGCGGTAGCCTAGTGGTCATGGTTTCGGATTCGTGGCCGGCGGTTTTCGTTCAGTCGAGGGTTCGATCCTTGGCCGCCAAAGACCTGCCGTGTAGCCGGGGCTGATGCACGTTGAAGTCCTCCCATTGGCGTGGTGTAGATATTAGGAGAGGTAGGTGCCAGCTCAGGTGTCGTCCTCGTCACTTGACCGAGGTTCAAAATTACGAGGTCTGTCGCCAATAGCCCTCGTGTTGTTCCTAGTGCGACGTTAATATAAAATTAAACTAATCCTTAAGCTCTACATCGTTTTCGGATCAATTGGCTCATCCTGCCTGAATTTTAGTATAATGTCGGTAATAATGAAACATTTCCGAACACAATATTTCAACAGCTACTTTTATTGGATATCAACGCTAACATTGCTTCAGACAAAAACTGAAGGTTTTTGTCTTTTAAAAAAATAACATCTAACTGAAATTAATATTTAAATCAAGCGAAGAAGTGCAAAAATATATTATATTTATGTTCATAATCACCAGATAATTATTATGAAGAATCATTGGTAATGATTTTAGGCTACAATATTCGATGTACTGATAAACCGATATGTCACTCTACATAATCCCTAGTTTCCAGTAATTTAACAACCAATTCACCTTTCTGCTATGCGAGGATTTAGGGCTCCATCAACCGGCCATTTTGATTTCGTGAGCATAATGTTAATCCTATGGAATTTCTATCACCGTACTCAAATCTTTACTAGTTTATGTACTTGATTACAAAAAAAGTTCATCCGAAAAAGTAAAAAATAATGAAGTTTTCTGCGGAATTACATTCTTTCTCCGATTTTTGAAAATATTTTATAAAGACTGGAAAGTCTATAAACGAATCATCAAAATAGAGATAAAAATTAAAATTTAATTCGCCAGAAACCTTCATTATGTTTTGCTCCTTTGGATGCACTTTGTTGCATTCGAATAGATAAAATAGTAAATATTTGAAGACAGTAGTAGAAACTCCATAGGATTAACATTATGTTTACAAAATCTAATGGTCAGCAGAGTACCGTCCAGAGGACCAAAGTGAAGTCAGACAATGGACCAAAAAGGCTGCGGAAGTCTCTTTTAGACAAAAGTTTTAAAAAAATTAAAGTTTTGACTCACAAAAGTGTGAAGGAAGGCGACTACGTGGAAAAATAGTTATTTATACGTACATATGATTTTGCGAATGTTTCAAAAATATATATTTCCTTTTCTATTTTTAAGAAATTAAGTACTCTGACTTTCTGGAAATTCCGCGTATATCAAAAATATTTAACGGATTCGATCTTGAAAACAATTAGTTTTAGGAAGTTTGATTTAATAGAAATTTTATTTTTTTACACACACATATGAATGTACTTTTCCTCCCATTTTTCAAGTGTGACGACATCTTTTTAAATAACCATTACGTATATACTATTTATATTCATTTAATTTCTTTTATACAATAACGGAAATTACATTATATTATACAAAAATACGTATAATTTAAGCACAATAATATAGAATACTTTTGCAAAGAGTAAAAAACATATCTATATCCTTATAATAACTTAACAAAACAACTATTAATTATGTAAATACGTAGCAGAAAATTCAAAAAGTAGTACTTTAAAATTTGAGATTTAATAGTTACAACTGAAAGAGCTTCAAAATTTTCAAAAGATAAAATTACATTCATATTATGAACTGAATAAATAAATATTCTTTGCGTAGTGTTTCCTCATTTGATTTACCTATCAACAGAATGAACATTATTATGGGTTCTTGAAATATGCAGTTGTACATCTGAAAAAAAAAAAAATTATTCATATTTATAGTAGACACATTAGAAGCTGCTACGACCTCATAATTTAACCTCAGTCAAGGGATGAGGATGATACGTGAGCTGACACCTCTACCTCCAAAGTTCCACAACGTACCAATGAGAGAACTTGGAGTCGCGACAAATTTAACATGCATCAGTCCAGGTACACGGCGAGTCTTCGGTGGCGTCAGGCTCGAACCCATGACTCGACGGAAACCATGCTGGTTGCGAGTTCGCAACCATGACCACTAGGCTACCACGTCTATACCCTTAAAGTAAGAAAGCATTAGAGACGAAACACGGAATAAATAATTCTTATAAAAGAAATTATATAAACAAATAATTTATATTAATGAAATAATGTCATTATTCTCATATGATCAACAATCATACAAATGAGAGATCCCATATTTCTTAAAGTTAGTTTATTCGAATTGCATATTTTTTCATAGAAAACAGCTACTCTCTCGAATAAAAAAAAATCCACCGTTAGAATCTTGTAGCAGACAGATTTAGCACTTTTTCTCCATGCTGTCAATTACATTGTCGCGCATTTCAATCAGAAGAATAAATTACATATATCATATTACAATCATTTCTGTTTAATGTTTTGTAAGCGGAGACAAGACTATCACTCTAGTCTTAAAGCAGTTGAATATTAAAAACGAATTATGGAACATATTAAAGACAAGAGAAAAAGAATTGATAAATGATCAAATATCATCCTTATTCCAAAATCGAGAGTTATACAAATGAGAAATCAACAGTGATACAAAAGTTTATTTAAGTCTTTTTTTTATAGAAGAATCTTCCGAATACAAAATCCGTCACAGAGCCTTATAGCGTGGTCCTGGATTATCATTCAAGGAATCGATAATCTGTTTTTTCAGTTACTCCGAGACGTGCCATTTTTTTCATCTATCGCGTGCTTCTGTGGACACATTCGAGATTTCAGCTGCGTTGACGAAATTCACGATTTACGTCCGGGTGTTATGATGGATTTCAGCAAACAAATAATAAATAGATATGGTATCATTTTGAGCGGACACTTTCAAGGTAATAATATTTCAGGCTCATTTCTCATTGGCTGTCGAACTGAACGTGATCCATGAAACGTGTCAGCGTTTTTTTATTTTACGTGAGTTCATTTGCATAGAAAAGGAGGTCAACATAAAGCACGAAATGGTAATAAATATCAATACTATGATTTATGCAGTATATACAAAATGTTCGAAATTCGATTAAGTCATGTGCACGTCGACATTAAAAATGCTAACACGCGTAGTTAAGATTTATCATCTGATGCTGTAAAAATTCTGAAACATATTGGAGCCTTAAAATAGAAATATGTAAATATTTTTCTTGTTTACCGTTGCGTGTTGGGTCTTGATAAATCCGCTTCTTATAACAACTTTTTTCCTGATCGCTCTTAAGGGGCACACTACCTTAAAAATGACCAAAATATTGAAAAAAATTAATATCTTATTTTAATAGAATGACATTTTTAAATATATGTAAAAATTTCATATCTCCATCTACATCATATAGCGAGTTACTTAACTTTCTTTAACAGTGGGGTAAGTCATTTCATTGACTTTCAAACTACAATTTGCCAAAGCCTAGCGGTCATGGTCGCGGCCCACAATTTTCTTCGAGTCGTGAGTTCGAGCCTTGTGCCACTAAAGACTCGTCGTCTAGTCGGGACTGATGCACTTTAAATCTATCGAGACCCAAATCCTCCCACTGGTGTGGTGCGGAAGTTAGGAGAGGGAGGTGCCAGCGCAAGTGTCGGCCTTGTTACTTGACCGAGGTTTAAAATTTCGAGGTCCGTCACCAATAGCCCACGTGTTGCTTCTAGTGCGACGTTAATAAAACTAATCTAATCCAATCAAACAATTAACTGCTTTTTTGCTCTCTCTCTCTTTCTTGATAGTCATAAACTTAAAATTATAACACTTTTTTTTTGTAATCAATATAAAACTTTGAATCTTTTTTCCTGGTTTTTTTGCTTAATACATTTAATAATTCTACTCATTGGGAATAAGGATTTATAGTTAAATAGTTATTTTCTTAAAATAAAATCACAAAATTAGATATTTCTGTTTTTTAATGTTTTTCTTAGTGGCTGACAGAAAAAAAAAATGTAAAACTATAAATAGTACTAGTACAACTAAACCCATGAGCAGAATTGTGAAATCACTTCAAAGAAATTGAGGGAAAAAGTTGCTTAAAATATTTAAATGTATAGAAGAAATGGGAATTTCAAAATATTGAAATGTTTTAAAAAACACAAAAATTTTACATAATTATTTGATTGAAAATCTTTTAATGTATACTTTATGCGTGTTCAGATACGACGACTTCGTCTTACAAATGTCTAATTTTAAAAAGTTGCTTACAGGGTATTGTGCCCCTTTAATCTTCTTGTGGTAGTCACATAGTCAAGTGGGGTTAAAGGAACAGTTTCAACGTAAATGCATTTTCTGTTAGGAGCGCAATTTTTCATCAGGGGATTAGTCCATAAAGTGCCACTCTGTTAAGAGTACCATACATTTAAAAATAAGGCTTGGTTATATAATTCTATATCGGGGCAGTTTCTACAGCCAATTTCACAATCATTCCTCTTAACGTTAAATGTTCTAATAATTTTTTGTCACTGTTCTATCCCACTAATTTCCTGTATCTGAAGACTGTTTGACGAACAGATATCTCAGCTTACATTTAGCAATCGCATTTGTATCTAATTTAGTGGGACACGTGTCCCTCAATAGGACAAATGCGTATGTCTTAATGATATTGTAATAATGACTGTTAATAATAATATTCAAATTCAGTTTTGCGAAAAATATTAATTATTCATATTGTAAATTCTTTCTGGACATCTATATCCCGTTGTGGAGAAAAAGTAAGGATTGTCTCTTCGTCTAATGTAATAAATTAGAATTAAAATAAATAGATTTTCTATTCATTTTCTCATTCATCTAATATTATTTAATAAGTAATATTAAATAATTAAAGTTGTTATTATGTTTTTCTTCAGATTTATTTACTCAAACAAGTTCTTGTTCTACTTTGTAATACCTGAATGATGTGGAAAAAGAGTCTATTTCAATTTTGCACTTTGGATTAACTAAAAATCATCGCAAATTCAGAAAATAAGAATTTCATGCAGAAAACTATTTTATTATCATCTATTAATAATCGTATCGATTCCAGGACAAACATCAAAAATACAATTATATGCTTCAGAACTGACTCTTCAAGTTTTGATTTAAGTGTTGATTTCGTGTGTGTATGTATATATATATATATATAACACATCGATCAATAACTCCCGAGTCTAACATTGAAAACAACATTTTTTTTGCAAAATTTTTTTTTATTCATCAACATAACACCTTTTGTTAATCACCTTTTTGGGTGATACAATCGTTCCAACGCTTTTCCAAATCTTTTTTTTTTTCCGCAAGAAATCTTTTTTGTTGCGAGTAAATAGCGATAAACAGCTTTCTGAATCATTGACTCGTTGCTGTTTTTGTTCCATCGAAAGCAATCGCGGCACCCCCTTGGAAAAAACCTTTTTCACTTCACTTCAAAAAACCTCTTTCCTGGTCCGATCGACTTAAAATATTGACACGTTTCAAGCAAAGGTTAGTACTCTAGAAAGACCTGGTTACTGGTTTACTACGAGCGCCATCTCTGGGTTAGTCTCGGGAGTTATTGATCGATGTGTTATATATATATATAACGCGCTTTCTTTACTTTAGAAGAAACTTAAAATGTACATGGCCAATTCTCTCTCATTATTGAGTCATTCAATCCAAATATTTTCCCAAGCATTCGAACGATGGTATATTGCGATAAGGGGAATAATATGTGTGAGGAAAATGCTTGAGGAAGTAAATAATTCTGCAAAATTTGGAGGAGGTATATTCGATACATATGGGCACAAGAATGTTATTCTACAGTTTCGAGAAAAAAGGGATACAATTTGAGGTAAGAACAAGCAGTTCCGATCCCTCATGAATTATCAGAATTAGGAGTAAGATTTTTTCTCTTTCTTCAATCATTTGAAGCCTAGATTTTGAAATGAACATCGAAGGATTCAGTAAATCGTGTACAATTGCTTTAGTTCAAATACTGTAGCCGTAGTATTCTTTTTAGAAGTAAGTATGCGTCCTTCCAAACGAAACAAAGTGCTGGTTTCAAATGCAAAGTCACTCGATTTGAGAAAGAAAACGAAAATCGTGTGCAGGTAGATGTTTGGTGTCGATGAGAGCGTATCGTACGTGAATGGAAGAAAAATAAAATCATAGTAAGGAACACACACACATGTCGAATGTAATTAATATGATACGAAAGAAGGAAAAACGGTTCTCAAAAAAAAAAAAAAAAAAAAAAATAGGATTCAAAAACTTTCATTTCACTGTAGGGCTTTCCTGCTTAGCGGACGTTACAAACTTAAAACCAATAGCAATTTTTAAAAGAAAGAAGATGCCGAAATGTAATTTGCCAAATGGATGTTTTCATTCATATTCTCGAGAAACTATAGATCCACGAAAACGATGTAAATGTGTGAATATCAAATGTTCGACAAAAGCGTCATGGTGCCGTAAAGAATCCAGAACATCTTTCCAGAGACCTGTTAAAATCCCATTTAACGGATAATATGAAGAAATTGATAAAAGAGTATAACACGGACAACGCCAGGTGGATTAACGCCATGTTTGGCTCTTAGATGTGTTTATCGATACACCATTCGAAGGAAATTTAAAACGTAAAATTCGTGGCTGTTGGAAGGTGAAAAAACATTTACAAAATCAAATGTGTATAATCCAGAAATAGCGTGTGAGTGGATAGTAAAAAGCATGGAATGAAATTAAAGAATCAAAATTCATTTAAAAATAAAGTATACCTAACAATCTAGGATGGAACGGAAGATTATTATTTATTTATGGATCAGAGTAACAGTGATGACGAAGAAGAAACCGAATTCGACGATGTGCCTAACGAATAGGATGAACTTTTCAAATTATCCTGTAATAAAAAATTTTAAGTTCGTAAGGAATGTCATTTCTTTTAAATAAACAGCATGTAAATATGAATAGAAATCTAAATTTTTATATATATTCTAATCTTTTCAATTCTATCTTTCATCAATTCTTCTTTATTTTCAATTCTATCATTTTTATATACAACATATCATGCGCACTCAAAAGTTTCGATATTACTTTCGTGTCAAAAATGCGCGTTGTACGCTGGAAAAACGAAATAGATGTAGCATTTTCAAACTTGTTAAGTATATACAATGATTTCATGAACGAACATTTTAACTTGTGGCAAGTTAAAAATGCTTGAAATATGTTTTTCTACAGGACATAAAAAAAATTGTAATTCATAAAAAGATATTAAAGTGGAAAATCGCGTTTTTATTGAATGTTTGTAATGGGAATATATATATATATATATATATATATATATATATATATTATGGCCAAAAATGTAATTGTCTGTTCCAATCAATATTTAGACATTTTTATATGCTTCTTATAACAAAAATTATCTTTTCTCCCCATTTTCCACAGTCACTAAAATATATAAATTTTCTGATATATCTATGAATGCCAAATAATTAAATGTATCACTATAATATCCTTTTTTATTACATTTTGTACAGTTTATGGAATCCCAGTAATGTTTCGAAATGATCATAGATGGCGCTTATAAATATCTTAAGACCTTGAAATAGCTCTCGAACACAAAGTTTTGTGAGTGATCCGTGTCTCTTGAAATATGTTTTTATTTATTAAGATTAGCGTTTCACTAAAAACTTATTTTTTTTCATAGTCGAAAGACTTTTATTGTTTACTGAACGCATGGCGACAGACTGCGCGAATAAATATTGCAAGCGCATTCGACAAGAGATGTTTGCTTCTCTTTCCCCCCCCCCTTTTCAATACTAATGATGTTTTATTTTTACTGCCGGCTGTGATTTTCTAAAGTAAACGAAACACAGATTTAGGGATATTTTGTTTTTGCATTTTGTAAAATTTATCTGCCTTTGAAAATCTAATCGAGTTAAAAATGTATCTATAGAAATATCGTCTGTATTATCTATTATTCTATATTTTAATTGTTGATTATCTATTATATAATTTTGAAAATATATAGGGGGAAAGTGCGGTAAAACCGGGTATATCCTACATTTCCCACCAGTAGACGCTACTACCTGTCGGCTAGTTTTCAAAATAGAATCCATCATCCCATCATTTCTCGATCGAGAATGACACATTCACGAGTTCTACAGAACATTTTTTTAAAAATTTGTTTGTAAGGTCACCCATTACACGAGTGCTAAGTTGAGGTCCTACTTTGCTGTATATTCAAGTTGGAGTTATTATACCAGGTTTTGCCGCTTTCTTGGAGTCTTTGAGCTTCTCTCATTGCAGTTGACGCAATGTTCAGCGTCTGGTTAAAGGCTCGCCAATATTTTGGATACCAAGCGCCAATTTTTTAACTGCAGAGTTCAGATGCCCAAAAATCCCATCCCTGTCGAAAAGACCACTAATAATTTTTAATAATAAAAATAACAGCAATTTATTTCCTAAACAACATTTTGGATGTTTGTATTGCTTTGATAAAACACTGTACTTCTTCAGATACATTTCTTCGATAATTACAATAAAAAATATTCAAAATACTTTTGTCGATATAAAATTATTTATGTATTTTAGTTCTAATGCCCTAGGAAGACAACCTTTTAATAGGATTCCATTTATAAATTATTACATAAGACTAAATTCGGAATCATATTATAAGTTCATATTGTTATTCATTTTGGGTTCTACAAAGGGAAAATCTGTGTGTGTTAAAACGATACTGAGCAACTGACCACTAGTTGGATAACCCCCCGAACTGAGAAAGTGAGGCGGAGATGTTACTTATTTTTCGACACGTGGGTCTATTGTCATTAATGGGGTTTTATCGTTCTCGGCTGTATCATGTGATCTTAGTTGGAATTAGAAATTTTATGGTGTTTATGAGTGCCGCATAATTCCGAATTTATCCGTATATTCAATTCAATTCAAAATTTGAACCATGTATATAAGCGGAAATGGGAAAGAAAAAAAAATCCTTTAACATTCGAACATCTCGCCAGGAGGGTGAAAATGTTGCCAAGCAGGTATAAAGGGTGGAATATTTTCTAATAAAATCATTCTTAAATAAAACTCCAACTGTTATTCCGTCAATCCTCCTAAAATCAAAATGAAGTTCGAGAGTGGAGAGAAAAACGTCACAACTAATTTTAAAAGAAAAAATGATCATTTAGAGTTAATTTCCTCATAAACTTAAGAGATACGCAAATTGAAAAGATAAAAACATGCTATATTTGGCGATTTATTACTTGCGCACGGATAACGGAAAAATACATACGTCTTATGCGAGGAAGCGGATCCATATATAAACCAATCACCCTTAATTTAAAATAGAAAAAGTTTCACAAATTCTCGGCTAATACACGGAAATGTACGATATGTAAGGATTGGATTTGAAGATAGTTTGCTCTTGATATGCGGTATTCTATATACGTTCCTATTCTGATTCTAGAAAATTCTGATTTAATTACTTCAGTTTAATATATGGATTACTATTATTTGTTATAATAGTAAAATAATCAAAAGAACACAAAGACTCTCAAATTAAGGATTTAAGCGATGAGTTATTGTTAATGCACTTAAGTTTTGTATGCATAAGAATCTAAAGCATATTACATGAAAGTTCGGACTTAGTTGTCTTCCCTACAGAATAGCTACCAATGTTGCCAAGTCACCAAATTTGGCGATGAAACTAAATCCCACTTGAGGAGAGGAGGAGCTCTTAGAGACTTCTAGATCATCCTTTGAAGTATATATAAATCAGACACTGCATATGTTAGCCTGAGAATGTATGCGAATGTATGTGTAGAGTACTTACCACTTTAACAATTCATTAGTTTTATATCATTTTAATAATATGTAATACAAAAATACAAAGAGAGTAGATAATTATTGAAGAATTCATAATAATTAATAATCCATTGAAAAATTATCGTGTAAAATATCATGAATTTAAAACCGGATCAAATCCTCTCAAAAGACCTTAACATCTAATTATTGGAACACATTAACTCGCGAAAAGTCTACAAAGTGATTGGATCATCTTGTAGCATCTGGTATCTGAGCTGGTTCACAATGTCCATGTGGAATTCAGTGACGATATTAACACTTCTTCTTTTATGATCAGGACTTCTGTAGTGTTTCAATAATATAGTGAGACCCCTGCAGTAAGTGCCTTCGCACTCCACTGCAAGGGGGGAGTCCATGCTAGACTTGATGGATTCTGGATAGAGAGTTGCAGCGACGGCAAGGAGGTCACAGTCGGTGCAAAAGGTCCTGCCCCTAGCTTTGGATCGAGGGACCATGAGGTTGGAGATCCTACTGTAGAAGCGGCCTTTGGTAGTGGGAACTTGGATCATGCGATCGTAGTTATCCTATTTGTAGAGAAAAGTATAAATAAAATGTCTGTGATATGCACACAAAAAATACTGTATGATACGTTTAATAGAGCTTTCACATCCCACTTTCTACGATTGGAAAACCTCTTAAATTTATGATGGGGGCTTAGATTAGATGTACCTACCTTGGAGACTGCTACTATTAGCAACTCCCTTTCCCCACATGAAACTGAGAAAATATTAATTGATATGGATTCACGAAAAGGTTTATTGAAATTTAAGGATTAATTAGAATTTACTACAAAAAAGAACACAAACAATCGGGCGGAAGGTGAAGTTTCAGAACAGATGAAAAAGTTAGAATTAAATTAAAAATAGAAAAAAAGGTTTATCCTCGAAAGGAGAATATTATTAGGATTTTACTTGATTTTGTGCTATAGCTATTCTCGTCTAGCAAAACACCATCCCTCACCCATAAAAATCTCGAATATGGAATAAGTAGAAGTACATGACCTGTTAAGAGAACCCGATGGCATAGAACAAAAGATAAATTTTATATATTAAATGACATAGTTATTATATTATGATGGGTAATATCAGATACTAATCCATCAAATGTTTTGATCACATCATCGCTAATAAATAGCGATAGTGTTTCATAGTAGTTAAAGTTCTTACACCCCATCTGGGTACATATTTGGCATCCATTTAAAATGGTGAACAGACTGAGTGAATGATCCAAAGAAGAAGTGCGAGCAGTAATTTTCTTTTCCCTTCCCCCTCCAAGACTAGAAATCTAGCTTCTAAAACCTGTCGAGAAATTATTACAGTATGGGTATTTTACGGAGTATTTTATGAGTATTTTACGGAGGTTATGCGTAGCAAAAAACCTGGTTTACTGTCCTAGAGAATTCTACTATTGCATGATAATGCGAGATCACCTACGACTCGTAACACACGAAAACTCTGGAATTCATGGCACTATGAAATTCTGCTACATCCACCTTATGATCCTAATTTAGCACCATCTGACTTTCGTTTCGTCTCTAAGGTGAAGAAAAATCTTCAGCGCTGTCGTTTTCAATCGGATGATTGTATTCAAGCAATCAAAAATTAGTTTCATTAATCGGGAAACGTCTTTTTACTGCTAAGGCTTCGATACCTCGATCTAACGGTATGATACGAGGGGATATCGTAAAATATTAATTATTACAAAGAAACAACCGAGATATATCTTGATAACATTCATTCTGCATATTAATGCTAATCCATCCTTATTTACAAAATTATTGCACGCCGCGGCCATTCGTGTTGACTTGTTTGATTTCGGAAAGCCATAGAATCAGGTAAACCACTGTATTATGATTATTATCCCGGTGTTTCGTAAAGTTTTAAAAATTAATAAAAAATAATCGAGGAAGAAATTCAATTTTTATTTAGTATTCTCAAGTCTTCTCTACAGAGTCATCGTTCAGAGTTCTACATTTCTCTCAGAGTTTTTGATATTTCTCGAAGGCTGTCGTTACAGAACACATTACATTGAACTCTATGTATTCCATACTGAGGGCTTCCCTCAATATATGGCTTTACGAAACCAAATAAATCAGCACGCAGAGCTGTAATTTACACCATTGTGTACAAAAGGATCAATTAATATGCACAATAAATTTTATCCAGATATCTCAGTTATTTCTAAGTACTAATTAAAACTCTCTCTTCGTACATGCCTCAACAAACAAAGCAATTATTTGGAAAAATAGGGTAAATATGTACTTCTAGACTATCTCTTCACTGTATAATTAAAATTCTTAAAATAAAAAACAAGAACCCTTTCTAAGAAACTCCTGGTACATATGATAACATAAATAAATTGAAAATCGGGTAGAATGAGCAAAAACCTTTATAAGGCTTCTTTCCGGGTCGTGGGAAAAATTATCTACCCAAACCCAAAAGATTGGGAACCATTGAAAACGAAAATGGCGGTTCTAAATAGCCAAGAACTAAACATTGACAAATAAAAAGAAAAAATATTAATAGAGCTTGTGACGTACGTTCTTCATTATTCAAATATATAGTCATATCTCAAGCTAATATACTAGTTAGTAAATAAAGAACTCCAATTGAAGACACGCAAGAACAAGATAATATACTTAATTAATAATCACCGATGAATAGATAAATTTGCTCTCTCTCGAATCCCAATTAATTCGTCAATTTTAGATTATGCTCTAATAATGAAATCTGAGCTTACATACACACTCGTTCTGATACAAACACTTGACGCAAACAGCCGGTTCTTAGCTCAGCACTTTAATTAGAATTCGATTGAATCCAAAAGGCTAATTATGATGCTTCTAAAATGCTAATTAGATTAATTCTTTTTCATTTAAATATCATTATTTCTAATTCACTTAACTTTTATCTTCATTTAATTTACCTAATCACGTTTTATTTTGATCAGGAAGAAATTGTAAGTTTATGCAATTCAAATTATCATAAAATCCTCGAGGTTAGCAAAGGGAAAATCGTATGAAGAACCTGAAGTCACAAGTTTCGCGAAAAAGTTTAAAATATTTATTGATTTTTTAATGAACACCGGTTCGTTAAGAAAGTGTTAATATTTTTTTAAATACAGTTCAAGGAAATATTAAAAGCTTTTGTCTCGTTTTCTTTTTCAAAAGATTTTCAAGGAATTCAAAAGAATAAAATACTTTAACTGTTCGGCGGTCGGTGGTTTTTCCGACCTCGAGAAAGGGGAGAGAGTTTATGACCTTGATGTGTCAGCGTTGTTTCGGACTTTGGTCCAGTGGGTCCAAAGAATGTATTCCTACCAACCAGGCTGAAAAGGCATCTTATCTGGCTGGTTTTAAAGCGTTTTAACTTCTAACGTTGTCGTAGAAGAGAATCGCCGCTTATGTATTTTCTTCAGCATACATTAAAAAATTAGAATACCAATAATATATCACTTTTTATTGCAATTAGATAATTTTAAAATCGCTGTTATTAGCTAAAAAAAGAGAAAAATTAAAATATAAATGGAATAATTAATTGATTTCTCAAACAGAGAATTTTCTCATTAAGAAATCCCAATCTTTTTTCCAGAATTGATCAGAGAATTGTCTAAATAGCTTATGTTCTAAATTTGATCCTAATATGATCATTAATTCTTGAGATATAATAGGTTATTTAGTGGAAATGTCATTCATATTTTCCCGTTTTTAAACAACACGTCAGAAATGGATCGATAATTACAATTTATAAATTAGTGTATGGTCCCTTAACGCTGACCGTTTTGCCATCAGAAGTTAGAATTAGAATTTTTCCTAACTCTGTTGGCCTCCTCAAAGTTACTGTAGCGTCATCACTTTGGCGAGGGTCGATTGAGCTTGGTGAGTTTGGGATGGATTTGATCTGGATATATTTGTGTCCGCAGAAATCTTACTCTGTTAGTCGTAGCAGCGCCACAGACAGCAGGGTGGAATTCCCTGCTGAACAAAATGTTGTTATTCCGTCAGGTGTATTGGGCACTCAGGAAAGATGAGCCCTTAATGTTTAACCAGTTCACACACACATTCACACTATGAATAAGTAATTCCAAAACAAATGAGTACTGTAGAGCGGATAATTAATCGCGTCCCTAACAAATATAATTATAAGAAATTCTACCTTATTTGATAATTCTAGATAGACGATTCCAGAGTACAGGAACCGATTCCAATTGACTTCTAGAGACGGGATCCGAGTTAAATATGTGCTCTCAGTATAAAGCCTATCATTTGCTTGAATATGTGGTGACCACACTTAGCAAGCTAGTTAGTGATCCCACTTACATTCGGACAAGGTCCTCATTAAAGACATCTGGACTCGCAAGAAAGGGAAATCAACCTTTCCATTTCTCATGAATTTTGACCCAATAGAGTCCGATTCTCCTGGGAACCCAGAACATCCACACATCAGGAGTCCAGTTTAGCAGGAGTCAATTCCTGCCCTGGTTGGAGTGCTATAGACCAATAAATGTTTTATCACTTTCAGTTATTCAACCAAAACAAAGGAATATGTCCCGTGGTTTTGGAAGAGGCATGGTCAATTCCATTGACCAGAAATTTTCAAAGAAAAGAGACATTCAGAGCTCTACAAAACATTCCACTAGAACGTCGCGTCCAAGGACATTCCAATACTTTTTTAGCGTGCGGCATGCACAGCAAAATGCGTAGAAAGTGTAAGTGCGACAAGTACTTTATTTTCTTTATCAACTTAAGTATTTTAAATTAACCGGAATTAAAGTAGTGTAAATTATTATTTAAGTGTCACATATTTTTCATTCAACGCACCCAAATAACCAGAACGCCACAAATTAATATTATATTCCTATGAATCTCACCAATTCCTCTATTTCCTATTTACTA
This sequence comes from Nephila pilipes, assembly GCA_019974015.1. Taxonomy (NCBI): domain Eukaryota; kingdom Metazoa; phylum Arthropoda; class Arachnida; order Araneae; family Nephilidae; genus Nephila; species Nephila pilipes. The sequence goes on along the minus strand of BMAW01089913.1, from coordinate 986,176 downwards.
TACTTCCTTTTTTTGTGAGGCTTATTTACATATGTCACGATTCTTTCACGGTTTACAAGGTTAGATTCTCATATCAAACATCGGAATAAAGTAGCCCCAGAAGTTGGTTTGGGGAAAAGGTGCATGAGAACTCGCGACAAAGTTATTAAGGGGTTTTACACCTGTCGTTGTTAGTTTTTACTTAAGGGAAAGGATCGCCCCACATGCCTTCATCGGAAAAAAGTCTCTCTGTGTGTAAGAGAATTTTTGATACATATTTAAAGATAGTTTTTCCAAACATTTCTGCAATTTATACACATCCCCCTTTGTATTGAATGTCTTTTGCAACATTTTCCGTAGACATCATCGGCAGGCTCTTCTTGAGATTGAGGATCTATCTGGCACATGCGCCGTAGCCGTGTACATCTCTATTCGGGAGGCAAGTTTCCATTGGGGTGTATTGAACCATTAATTCAAGACTAGGGAGTGCTACCACCTAGTGTTCAAGTCCTGGATATCCACTTCGACGAACGGCTGTTGTCATCTAGTTGAAG
>BMAW01089913.1:946699-975643 GCA_019974015.1 Nephila pilipes | reverse complement strand
CATGTTTTTGTTTTTAGAAAATTTACTAGCAACGAACAAAAAAATAGAATTGAGTTTGGTTCCAAGATGTAAAAACGAATGTTGAAAAATTGTGCTAGTGGAAATTGTGCATTTAATTTGTGTTTGAAAAGATGTGCGCAAATAAATGTGATGTCCTGAAAACAAGTCATCTTTATCAATAGTCTGCAATACAGTACAATATATGAGCCGCTCAGAAGCCAATGCGGTTAAGTCCAAAACACAAAAATTGAGAAAATTAATGTTTTTTGATACATTAGTTTTTAAAATTCTTGGTTTATTAATTTAATTAGAAAAGTGTATAAAGTCTTTTTTCGAGGTGTAAACTCTGCAAAAAACAAGATATGTACAGGATGTGTAAATAAAAACGTAAGTATTTATGGAAATAATGACAGCATCTTAAAATTTTTAGGACTTATACCTTTTGGCAGCTGAAAAAGATAAGAAATTTAGGTAAAAATAATAAAATAACATTTTTTGTCATAAGTTTTATGTTTATTCATCATAACAAACATCATCTTCTTCCGAGCTATTTAAATGCAAATCTTGATCTCCACGTGTTGTCCTTAATGTCCTGTAAAATTCGTGTTTAATTGGAGATATATACTTTAATAAACACATGTCTTTTTTTGTTTCTCTTGAAATTGTTCTGCCATTATGATATAATATAGGTTGAGTTATATTTTTTTAAATTTACTGGCCTACCTATTTTTGTGTTTTTTTTTTATATCAATTACATGAAAGGTATCATCCTCGTCAAAATTATATTTGAACTTAATGCTGCTTGGGTTTGACCTTTCCAATTTTATCCATCTCATATTAAGCCAATTGACTGTTAGTCCACTTGTTGATTTTTTTCTGTTGGTAACACCTTTTTCCAATGGTTTTGCACATGCATAAAATTATAATTAGAAGTAACGGTTACAGTTACTATGAATTTCTTGTTTTTCAGTGTTACCAACAAATATCGAAAGAAGAAGAATTTAATTTTTATTTCAAAGTTTATGTAAAACAATATTGATAAAAGGTGGACTTATTCACAATGGCTTCTGAAATTATTATACAATATATTCAGAAGCTATTAAAAAAAGGGCTGTCTAACCTAGAAAAAAGTAACCAACGAGTAAATCCTTTAATAACTAAGAAGATTATTATTTATTTCATCAAAATTTCCAAAAATCAGAAAATATCAAAAAATGGACTTAACCGCATTGGCTTCTGAGCAGCTCATATATTCAGTTATTTATTGTATTATTTATGATCTGAATGAAAGCTATTTTTAACATGTGTTAACATGATGTTGTTTTAAGAAAATGGCATCAACAAAAATGCATGAAAGTAAAATTAGGGATACATGGTGTTAGATTCAAAAGATTGACGTTATAATACATTATGATTATAATAACTACATTTAGACTGCTTAAATTCTGATTACAATGCTAAGATATATTTAATTTAATATTGTATCGTCTGCTTTTATTTTAGTATCCGAACAGAATACTATCGTCTGCTTAATAATATATCGTTCGCTTTTATTTGCGAACATTTAATTTTACAATTGATTTTATATTCTTTTTATTATTATCTTGTTTTTTATTCTTTTTGTTCTTCACATTGGCAACGTTTTTGTACTTCAAAATATTTCACTCGTGAAAATAAAAATGCGTTAGGAATATGAAGGAGGTATTTTCTTTTCTCAGTAGTAATTGCTTCTGTGAATCCTGGGGCTCGGAAGTATGTTTACTTTACGCTAATCAATATTCATTTTAGTGAACCGGTGACATACATAGGGATGATGATGGCTGCTTAATATAAGACTCAAAACTTTCTTCGTCGAATGTGCTCACTATCAAAGGTGAAAGCGGTTTACAGCCCGAATAAATCTTTAAAAAAACGTTAGCACACGTTAAAAATTTTCAATTTTTTATTTCCATATATTTTTGTCACAGTATAAAAATATTAAATAAAAATTTCTTTTTTATGAATCTTTACATCATATTCAATATTTTAAAATTCCCGGAAATTTTTTTCAATGTTCCGATTTTGCTTGATAACTTTACCGAATTATTGGGAACAAAAAAAAAGTCGATAAAATTGAAATAATACCCATAACTGATGATGCTTTCAACACTTACTTCTTTCTTATTGCAGGCTACCAGTACCCGCTTGACGTTGTTGCAGACATTGTCCAGAACTGTTGTTCCAAAGACACACGTGATTCCAATGACCTGTGCACGTGTGCTGCTGCTGAGGGCCAACATGATGGCCATAGCGTCATCCACCCCACAATCTGTGTCCACTATGAGTTTCGCTGGAGATCCCATTTCGGTTGGTTTCGCCTAAGCAATACAAAACAAATATTTAAATAAATAAAAAAAACATTTTTAAAACAAACTTTCATTTAAAAATGAACCAAAAGGTATAAAATAATTTATTTTAAATATGAAATAATGAATAATTTATAAGAGTTTGAGGCGATTAACAAATATATCCAGGTAATTACCGATACATTAAGTTCACGCATTAGCTACTTATTTATATAAGAGATCAAAAGAAGTATTAATGCCTCAAGCTTTAAAAATAATTTACAATTTGACATTTAAAAAAATTATTTTATTCCTTTCAGTCTATCTTTAAAGTAGGTCGCGATAGCTTAGTGGTCATAGTCACGGACTTGCGGCCGGCGTTTCGTGGAGTCGAGGGTTCGAGCCTTGATGCCACTGAAGACCCACCGTGTAGCAAGGCAGATGCACGAGGTCCTAAGTTTTCCCAATGACGAGATGTGGAAGCTTGGCGAGGGAGGTGCTACACATGCCTCATCACTTGACCGAGGCTCAAAATTACGGGGCCTGTCGCCAACAGATCGCGTGTTGCTTCTCAGTGCAACCTTAATAAACAATCACATCTTTAAATAAAACCTCGATTTAAAAAATATACGTATATTTATTTAATTCTATTTACTCTGGAAATGTAAGGCTAAAAAAGTAATTACGTGATCTATACGTGGGTGCAAAATTTCAAATGAATTGGACGTTGTTAAGTGCAAGGTATGGGCACCCGGGCGCTTCTTAAATCCAACACTGCTTGAGTATACCATAGTATTATATTGTCATCAGTTGGTTGGCTTTATTAACGTTGCACGAGCAGAAATACGAGGGTTATTGGCGACGGACGGACCTCGTAATTTTTTACCTCGGTCAAGTGACGAGGACGACACTTGAGCTGACACCCCCTCCTAACTTCCACACCACGCCAACGGGAGTACTTTGATAGAATTAACACACCTCAGCCCCGGGTACACGGTGGGTCTTTGCCCGAACTCGCGACTCCACGAAAACCGTCGGCCGCGAGTCCGTTGCCGTAACCACTAGACTACCACGGCTATATTGTCATCAGTTCTATTATGTTCTCTGTTTCAACGAATGTTTTGATTCATAGTAGATGTTATTTATTTATTTTTAGAAAAACCTTTTGCCCTTTTTTTTTAAATAAATATACGCTTTATGCAGCTTAAAAATATTTTTTTAAAAAAATACCTTGCATGAACTTAAACAGTGTACGAAGATGGATCGAATATAAACGATAGATTTTTTTTAATAGAGGCAGACGATTTTTAAACATTTCGCCATAGAAAACACGATAAGTTATGTAAAGTTTAAATAATATTTTGGCATTACTTTTTATCCTTCATATCTTGATTTATTCAGTCACTAGCCCTTGAAACAAAGCGGTGTAGTATGGAATGGCGCACAAAATTTGAAAATACTAAAACCAAAATCTCGCTTTCCTGCTGAAATAAATTTCGCGATTGTTTTTTGGGATCCACAGAAGATTGCGTTCATCGATTTTCTTCATGACAGACGTATATTCCTGTGAACTTCTGGAGAAGGTTGAAATAGGATAAAAAAAACCCTTTCCATTCTGATCCTTCTCAAAGGCAATGCAAGATCATTCACAGCTGGTGTAACAGAATGGAAGAAACTTATCTGAACAACATTCGAACACCTTCCTTATAATCTGGATTCATTACCCACAGACCACTATTAGTTTAAGCCCATCAAAGAAGTGTTAGGAGGAGAAAAAGTTGCGGGTAACATTAAGCTATTCGCGATTTCCTCTTCTCTAACCTCGGGTACTTTTTGAATTTCATGAAATTGCAATTTCTTCCAAACCAAAATGTAACGTGACTGGATAAATTAGATGAAGATAAGAAGCGTAGTAGATTGAATTAAGGATAGTGATATATATATGAGCGAATGAGTGAATGTAAAGTTTATTGGCGCAAGAGCCAGATATGGCAATGGAGCGCCAAACAAGATTAAACTGTGGTCTAGACGTGAAATTGAAAAAAGGTAAAAATGGTTGACAAGAAGGAGGGTCAAAAATAGAGAAAGATCGCTAGGGTATCCCGGGAGTGCATCACCCGTGTTTACCAAAGACAGTAAACCCCATGGGAAAGAAAAGATCACTAAGGTGCCTCGGGGTCATGATGCCCGTACTTACCTGAAGAAGGCAAGCCCCTGAGGTCCCCTGATATAATTCCCAGGGGCAAGGTGCCCGGCTATACCCCCGGACGCTGGGTAACCATTGGAGTCGCCTCTTACGACATAATCTGATGGATGAGATTGAAGTGAATCATCGTAATTAATCATTTATTTGATAGTAGTTGCAAGCGACTCCTGATCAGAATAATAGAAGTCGAATTTGCTAGAATCGAGAAGTGTTTAAATCGGGATGAATGATTTAGTAAGAGCGAAGAATTTATTATTTGAACGTAAACTAGGATGAACTGAGTTCAGAGGGATTCGAGTAAGAGCGATATTGCATATTCTTTCATAGATAATAAAGTGTGCCGTCCTCTTTTGTATCTTTAATTGGAGTTTTGAACTTATTGACATGAAGGAAATACGTCACAGAGTTTCATTCAAAGAAGCAGAATTTATTCACAATTGCCTGCGCATACTTTCGACTTCTATTTATTATACAGAAATAAATAATAATAATAAAAACACCCTATATATTGTAAAAACTGTGTACGTCTTTCAAAACATTTTTTTTAAAAAAAAAATAGTAACATTTGTATAAATTTGGTAAGTATTATTTCGGAAAAGATCTTTTTAAAAATAACGTTCAGATTCGAATCGCTCTCGGAAAAAGGACGTGTTAGCTTTGAAATTTGACATACATGGTATAGTGCAGCGGTTGACAACCTACGCGCGTTGGCTAGCGAAAGATGTGTGGGTGGCAAACATCAAGAAAACGACGATTAAATTAAACTTTCCGTTATGATAAGCCCTTTTTATTTATAAAATCATATTTATGAGTAATAAAAAAAATTCTTTAGATTCTTTTGTTTTACTAAGTAAACTGAAACGTTATAGTTTCTTTATTGCTGATCTTTATCATTTCATCTTTTTTTGTTCGAAAATGTTTTTGAATAGAGAAAAAAAATGCGATAAGTTTTCCAATAGAGCTGAAAAAATCATCTATATATCATTTTCGAAGCATAGTGCAGGCGCCGACTAGCTCTCGCGAATCTTAGAACAAAATCTACAAACGAATTATCTACAGATATTATCGCATTGAAAGCCATCGTCGGTCCATTCCTGCCGGCGCAAAGGTCTGCTACCCGCAACCAACACACTTTTAATTTTGTTCCGCGGTCAGATAACGAGGTCGACATCTGAGTCAGCACCTTACTCTTTATATCCGTGCTATTTAAGTCTGTCTTAGCCAAATATACATGAGTCTGAACTAGACTCTGAATACATTTTCAGAGAGAAAAATGTGTCAGTTCCCGAAGAAATTCGTTACGTTACAGCTCATACATCTGCTTTTGTACAGCGTTTTTAAAAATCTAGAAACATTCCACACGCAAGTAAATTGTCTCTAGCGCATGTCAAATAAAAATCGCATTTAATAATACGAGTATAAGAGACGAAATGTATATCACATTTTATAACAGAAAAAAATGATTGTGAATGTTTGTCAACGTCACATTGAGAAACGTGACGGCTATTGGCGACGGGTTTCGTAATTTTGAACCTCAATCAGGTGACGAGGACAACACCTGAGGAACAGCCTCTCCAAATAGAAAAAAATATGAATCAACTGAAATAGAAATGAATATTGTAAAAAAATAGGCTCCTCCCTGAAGTGATGATTCATAAAGAGGCCGGTACCATCCATCAATGCGTTTTGAAGATATTGAAGGGGGCGTTTTTTGTCCAAAACTAATTTAAATTGCGTTTTCGACCATCCATTCCCTGAATAATATTCGTAAGAACGGTATGAAACGCTTCTTTAGTTCTAAAAATCATCGAACGCATGTTTCAACAAATAGTTCTAAATGTCTTTTAAGCACAACCAGTCTGCATTAAAATTAGGTAATGGTACACTATAGCTTTGTTCCCTATACATTTTCAACCAGTAAGTGAACGAGTACAATGTATCTCACAGAGCACCACAGTGTGTGTGAATATTCCGGTTCGAACAAAAAAGCTTGTATTTACATGATTGGACAGGTCATGAGGAGATGCATGCGGATAAGCTGTAGCCAAGGTAGCTTAACGGTCACAGTCTCAGACTGGACCATGACCGGAATCATGGGTTCGAGCCTAGATCCCACTAAAGACCCAGCGTGTAGCGGAGCTTATGCACGTTAAATCTGGTAGATGTGCCAAATTCTCCCGTTGGCTTTGTGCGAAAGTTTAAAGAGATGGGTACCACCCCAGGTGTCGTCCTCGTCACTTAACTGAGGTTCAAAATTACGAGGTCCGTTGTCAATAGCCCTCGTTTAGTTTCTCAGTGCGACGTAAATAAACGATCTTAATCGCCTGTCGGTACACCACCACAAATTTACAAGCATAATGCTTTTGTGTTTCGTACTTTTCTTTTCAAATTATTATTTTCTAAATTATCACTTTCAATTGCATGAAACAAAATACATTCCGACGAATAAAAAAAAGGAATATTTTCTGCGTGAATATTCTCCTTTTCTGACTTTCGGATGCATTTTTAAGTATTTACTGATTTGAAAACTCACTACTAATTTTATTCATTTGAAGAATAAGTGTAGGTGTTAATTTTTATTTATTTATTCTGAAAAAGGGAATGAGAGAGTAATTTTTTTTTTTTTTTTGAGAAGGGGCAGCAGGAAAAAATAAGTTGGGATCTATGCCCTGTAAGGTAGCAGAGTCATGTTGAGTGCAAAATTAATGTTGGAGCATTTTTCTATCTCAAAAAATGTGCCGAATTTAGGTTTTATTCTTCAACATAATGTAAGCGGCTGCGATAAATGAGTAGACATGATTGTTAGCTCATGGCTGGAGTTGTTATCGTCAGTTCGAATCCTGATGACACTGAACCCCAATCGTGCGACGGACCTAATGCACATCGAGGCTCCCCGACCAGTCGTTGGCGTGATGTAGAAATTTGGAAAAAGCGCTTCCAGCTCAGGTGATGTTCTGGTCACAGTTACGAGATCCAAGGCCAGTAGTCATTGTATTGCTTCGAAACGCAAAGCTAATAAACAGTCAATAATTAATATAACGCGAATAATGCCGTAACGAGGACCAGCCGCTCAAAATGACAGGTCTGTAAAGGAATCAGGTTTGGATTGGTTTGATTAACATCGCACTAGAAGCGACACGAGGCTATTGGTGACAGACCTCGACGTGAAGAGGACGATACCTGAGCTGGCACATCCTTCTCCTAACTTCCACACTATACCAATTACAGAAATAAGGACTGAAATACGTGACTGGAACATCGCCAATAACCACGACAACTCGGCTACTACTGTTTAGAAACACTGTTGTTGCGATAAACTATTGCTGTGTCGTAAGATTATAACAATAAAACCGATGAAAAAAATCTTCCTTCAACTTCTGCTTTGGTTTTTTCATTTCAAATCAATGTGGAGAATAGTCGATCGAACGTCAATTTGCGTATAAAAAGAACACAAATATATCCATTTTTTATATTTGAAAGACTAGTTTTAGACCTTTAACGACCAACAGAATATCAGAAAAACCATAAAAAAAACTATATAGCGCTTCTATGGGGAATCTAGATGAACACAGGATACATAACTAAGTGTGCGAGGGAAAGCGACTCAAAATTAGATCGCAATATTCTTTGTATCGAGTTGTGACAGTGATCCACTTAGATAACGTGAAAAAAACACATTCGATGTTCTTTTTCCTCAAATCTTTTCCCAGAGATATCAAATGGGAATCCTTAATGAACCGTCTTGACAAGATGTTTGAAAAGTATTTATATCAAAGAGGCTATTTTATCGATACTTATTTTGGAATCTTATCGCTGAAGTTGTGCGTCGAATGTGAGGAGATTAAAAACATATTGCACTTGTTTTTCTGAGTTTTATACCCTTTTCTACCAGAATTGATGCCATAAATCCAGGGTTGGAAATATGCTATATTTTAGTGTGGCCTTGTGATTGAACTGAAATATTATAAAATAATCAATTTATTTTGACATGCATATCTTTGATATTTTTCAGTTCGTCAACAAGATCAATTGTTTATCCTTTAAAATCAACGACACAAAATTTATTTGAATAGGACTAGGTTTTAGTCCTTTAGTGTCCTTATTTCAGTTAAGGAACTTACATTTCAAAGGTTCGACATTTTGTGTGATCAAATTATTTTTTAAAAAAATGAATGTAATTAAAATGGGGTGATTTTTAAATGATTTTTCTAATTCAAAATATTCCTCAGGATTCTCATCTTCCTTAAAAGTCATATAATTTTTTTAAAAAAATGGTTTCATATATATGTGTAAAATATTTTTTCTTCCACACGTAGAAATACATTCAGACGCTAGTGAATACGGCATAGGTGCAGTACTATTGCAAGTCCAGGATGGAAGAGAAAGACCTATGCATCCAGAGCAAAAAGCAGCCGAAAAAAATTACTCAACAACAGAAAAGGAGTGCCTTGATGTCATCTGGGCAATCAACCAATTTAAGCCTTATATATTTGATAAATCTCTTGCAGTCGTAACAGATCACCACTCTTTGTTTTGGCTCATTCATCTGAATTCATCTGGAAGACTTCCTAGATGAGCCCATGGTTACAAGAGTACTACATAACCCTCGTCTTTAGGAGTGGCCGAAAACATTCCGGTACGGATGCCATGTTAAGAAAACGTCTCTTCAAAGCGGAAGGCGATGATAATGAAGAAATTCCTTTTCTAATGTCGGATATCGAAGCTATAACATGATACGGTGTATTGTACGTCAGAAACTATGATCCTGTGGGACAGCAATGGCTCTTGGTCGTAACAAAACAACTTCGACCTGATATTCTAAAGATTTCCTATGATGCACCAACTGAAAGTCATCTCGGTTTTGCTAAGATGTATAACCGAATAAGAAGAAAATACTATTCGCCGGGACTTTATGGCAGTATTCATTGATATGTGTCACACTGCAGAGAATGTCAAACACGGAAATCTCCAGCTCGACTTCCAGCAGGTCAACTTCACCCGATAAAGTCTCCTGACGTACCATTTGTAAAAAATGGAATTGACCTACTAGGACGCTTTCCCGTTACACGAAACGGAAATATGTGAATAATTGTGTGTACAGATTACTTGACGAGATTCACAGTAACAAAAGCATTACCAACTGCTGAAGCCATCGAAGTCGCTAACTTTATTGTTGAAGTTAAAATGGGATACGATAACTTCATTGTTAAAATGGGATACGACGGCCTTCCGCATGACAATTACATACAACATTTTACCACCAGGGCTAAAGAGTGAGTGAGTGAGTGACTGTGGATTTTAATGGCGCAAGGGCCAAAGTAGGCTATGCTGCGCCAAACACTTGTTAAAATCGATTATACACTAATGGCATTAAAAACACAAGACTAACACAAAAAGATACTTAAAAGATAAAAAGTTAAAATTCAAATGTAGTGTAAAAGTCCAATATATCGTAAAAACCAGGGCTAAAGAAGCTAAGCAACAGGCAAAACTCCACTTCTCGAAGCTCAGAAGGATGATAGACGTCGATATGATCATAGTCATCGGCCACTCATCTACAACACAGGGGATTTAGTTTGGGTGTTAACACCAGTACGAAAAGTTGGACTGCCCGAGAAGCTTTTAAGACGTTATTTTGGGCCATATTGAATAAGCTCACGTATTCCGATTTTACATATGAAGTATACAAGAGAACCGTAGACGACGTAGTTCAAAAGAAGTCATCCACATCCTGAGGATAAAACCCTACCCTGATCCTAATGATGAAACGGATGATAAGAGAGTACCTTAAATTTCAATGAAACCTTTTACAAGGAATTTTTTTTGCGTTTGAATCCTAAATAAATTTATTTTTGTTAATTTAAAATAAAATCTTACTTTTATCATGCCGATCAAATTGATAATTCTGAATTCTTTCGATGGATAAATGTCTCTCGAGTTGAGAGTGGCCGCGGACTCGAGGATGGTGGTTTTCCTTGAGTCGCGGGTTCGCGCGTTGATGTCCAAAAGGCCGGAGCTTATGCACGTTAAATTTATTCAAGGTCGCAAGTCCTCCCGTTGGCTTGGTGTGCAAGTTTAGAGAGGGATACTACCCCAGGTGTCGTCCTCGTCACTTAACTGAGTTTCAAAACTGCGAGGCACGTCGCCAACAGCTCTCGTGTTGCTTCTCAGTGCGACGTCAATAACATCAATCAAAAACTCTCGAGATGAGGTACAATTCCGTATTCTTTTGTGGATAATACTCATATATTCTATATAACTAATTCCATACATAAATATACTTTTTAAAAAAATCATGCGAAGAGTTTCGATAACTTTTACATTTCACTTGAAAATTTAAAAATTGAAAAATTATTTGGATCATTTTTTTTAAGTTAAAAAAAATTGTTCTGAAAATTAAAAGTTCTCCTGCATATTAATAACTCAATTCATAAGCCCAAGTGTCATTCCAAATTCTCCCTGTTTAAAAGCGAATATAAATTTTATAAAAACGTTATTTATATTTTAAGTTGCAACTATCTACGCGTTTGTGAAAAGAACAGAGAAAATCGTTCAAAGCTTAGATAACTTATGTATATTTTTAAAGACCATTAAGCGTATGATATGAACACACATTAATCATTTTTCGTTCTGAATTTTACAAAAATTCATCAAAAATGAAAGATTTCAGCATTTTTAATTCCTTACCCGTGAACGGCTGCTTAATTGTCGGACTTCAAGTGTTTTAAAAATCTTAGTTTAATTAGTTAAATTCGAAAACAAGCGGAGCCAAGTCAGAATCATGTGATGCCTATAATGACAAGACATGCAACGCGTTAGTATGCGAAACACCTATACCTATGCCGTTTATATCTTGAACGTTGATTTTATTTCCATGTTGTGTTTATCAGTTGGAAGTACCCGCTCTATTCATGCGAGTGAATTTTAAAATAAAATCATGATGTCGTATCATATAATGATATAAAATATATTGTCGGATGTTAAGGTGCATTCATGTGACATAATATGCGCAACAGCTATGCGTAGCGAAACGATTAACTTCCTTAGAGGAGAAAGAAGACTCGTTGGCCAAAACTCGTTCAGAAAGAATGATTAAATATTTATATAAGAATTCACTGATCGATATTTTTTCCAGTTTCTTTTCTAAGCCGTTAAAATATACCCAAAAAAGTTACTGGTGGGAATTTCTATAAAGGAGCAACACTCTAACCGTTAAACATTTATTTTTATATTAGATTTGGTTTGGGAAAAAAACTAATGCAACCGGGTCTGAAAATCAAAGTGGCCGCGGTTGCCTAGTAGTGATGACACCGGTCTCGCAGCAGGCGGTTTTCGTCGAGTCGTAGGTTCGTCATTGAAGACCCACCGTGTAGCGGGGCTGATGCACGTTAAGAGGTCAAGGTCTACCCATTACCATGGGGTGGAAGTTAGGAGAGGAAGGTGCTCAGATGTCGTCCTCGTCAATCGACCGAGGTTCAAGATTACGAAGTGTGTCGTCAATAGCCTTTTTGTTGTTTCTCAGTGCGACGTTGATAAATAATTATTTTTTAGGGGTAATATGTTTACACGGCTCCTTCCTCACATCAGAGAAACTTCCTAAAAAACTTTGGAGCGTTACGATAAAACGTTCAGGGTTTGTATATAAAAACAGTCAGATTTTAAAATTTGTATATTCAATTGTGGAAGTATTACGTTGTGAAGAATAGGTGGCCCTCGCGTTTTCTTCGTGGAGCTATTTCACGAAAAAAATTTCAGAAACTTTCACAGGATTACCTCCCAATTGGATTGATCGCAGTGGACCAGATGATTTGATATTACAGAGCTGACCACCTAAGTCACCTGATATGGCCCCGTGCGAGTTCTTCCTTTGGGGCTTTGTAAAAGATAAAAATGTATGCGCTAACATTTACCACAAATTTATGGAAATTCAAACAATGGGTTTCTGCAGTTGCAAAATTAGTTATTATTGACACTTAACAACGTGTTTGCAAAGCATTTACAAATCAAATCAACATTATGCTTGTAACTAAAGGAAGTTATATTTGTAATGTAAACTTCCATATTTTCCCTTTGCATTCACGTATTATTTATCTTACTGTGTTTTTTATTTATGAAAAAATTGAATTTTCTTTTTGAAATCGGATTATTTATTTTTAATAACCCTGTATTATATTAGGCAGATAGTAATAATATTTTTTATACAAATTTTTGCCTTATTCTAGTTTATTTGCGTAGTTAAGATTTGAGTTCAACCTCTTGTAGATTTGAGTTAACCTGAATTTTGATTTCTATTTGCATACTTTCGAGGTATAAATTTTAAATTAGTTTCTGCTCTAAAAAACAAGATACATTTTAAAACGTTAACGGTTATTCAGTTCTCTGCTCTTTTTATCTTTTGATTAAACGTATTATTTATTTTGTATTTCAAAAAATAGCATATTTTTAGTTTATAAGTACTCATGTATCATTAGATCGTTAATTGATTCTAACATACTAAAGATAAAGGCACAAATATTTATTGTAATATAATAATGATTCTAAGCCATATGAAAAATTAATTTTATTAGAGAAAATTGTTATTATTAAGTATTTCTGAATAATAGCATTTTTTTTTTTTGTGTTAACATTTTTTTATCATAAGCTATTTCAAAGGTTTTAAAAATAAAACGACTTACATATAACTCGATCTTGACCTTGTTAAAAATGTGCCACTGTCAAGAGATTGAAAAATGTGGCCTAAATGTATTACTACGGGATTCCTGGCATAAATGAGTTTCAAAGCTCACACAGTGATCCATTCACCCACTTCAACTCCTTTCATGGGGCCCCAGACTTGGTGAGTGGGCTCATCGTGAGAATAACCGGTACGAACCGGAATACCTCAGGACAGTAAAAAAAATTTTTTTTTAGTCGTGCAGAAATGATACAAAAGGCAATAAGGGCCTCGGGTTGCAATAGATTACTTTTAGTATACCTTCCTTTATGACCTTGAACGGGACACGAAATGCTCCATAAGCCACTTTTCCGGATTTTGTATCTGAAATGATGAAGGCACAGTGACCATTGATCTATAACCTCTACAAGCCTCAAAAGAATGACCGGTTGCTGCCAAATAAGGAAAATGATTTCCTTATGACGATAGAATATTCGTTCCTCATTAGAGTCAAGCCAATTTTTTTATGGATTGCATTAAGTATGTAAAGATTATATTTTTTTTTGAGTATTGAGAAAATTGCACAAAGTGTTATGAGTGTTTTCCATTTCCTGGAGGTCGAAATAAAGACTCAGATTTTATTGTGCATAACTGAGTTCACCCACATCCGGCCGTGGTCTAAAAATTTAGGTAATAGATTAATTCCTCAATTATTTCGTGCCCTCGTTAACCTAATGGTCATGCTCATGAACTCGTAGCCGGCGTTGTTTTTTTTATCGAATCGAGAGTTCGAGCCCTGTTGCCAATAAAGACACGCCACCTATAACCCTCGTGTTGCTTCTGAGACGTTAATAAACAATCGATACATTGCCTCCATTTGAATGCATGCTTTTAAAGTTTTTGGGTGGATTTGACTCAAAAGTTTGCTGAAGCCGCGCTCAGAAGGCCTTTAATAAATCACCCACGGGGGCCGATCTCACCAACAAGGGTTTGGAACATTGTCATCCCCTTCTCCGAGAAAGACCCTTCGGCACTCGGAAGCTTTATTTGTTTATCAAAAATTACATAAGAAGCATAATAAAAGGATTCCTTTAAAATTAAATAAAAAGATACATTTTTAATACCAAGATAACACGTTTTTAAAAAGTTATCGAAGATTCACCACAAAATTTAATAACGTATTTATACACAAGAAAAACGAAGATTATGGGTAACGCTCCGCGTAATTATGAATCATGGTCAATTGATGAGGATAACCTCTGAGCCGCACTCCATTTTTCCAGTATCTATACCTTGTTAAGAGAGGACCTTGAGCTCTGACAGATTTAACGTTCATCAGTCCGGCAACACGACGGGTCTTCAATGAAATCAAGACTTGAACCCCCGACTAGACGGAAATAATTCCAGCCATGAGTTTCCGGCTATAATCACTCGGCTACCGTAGTAATCTTAATTCTGTGACTCATTTAGTAAGCTTGAGACGTGAGACTATTCAAGTTTTTCTCTTCACTAACCTTGGAGAGTTTTTATAATTTGAATTGCATAAAATTCTTATACATGCCCGCAGTAGCCTAGTGGTCAAGGTACGAACAATCAGTTGGCATTATTTCCGTCGAGTCGCGGTTTCGAGTCCTGGTGCTGCTAAAGTGATCCATATTAAATCTGTCGAAGCTCCACAGAAAGAATCAATGTATCAAAAACACATCAGCAATGAAAAATTGCTGATATTGCCAATTAATCTCTAACACACGGAATTTTCAAGCCAATTACTAATTCAACTCGAAACACATTTTGAAGTACTGATAATTTGAAACCGAATTCTATTAATTCCGGCAAATTTTGTTTTAAGTCAAGATTCAAGGTCGATAAGATACATAACTCCTTTTTTTTAATTATTTATAAATACTTTTAAGTATTTTTTACCTGATTTGGATGGATGAATGCTGTTTCGTTAATCAGCGTATAATGAGTTTTTTTAGCCATCCGAAACGCATTCGTTCATTTCTTTAATAGCTATCATCGTTGTGAGTATTTTCCGAGAATGGTTCTTTTTCTTTAAAAAAATAAATAAGCATTAGATGGTAACAACAAAACGCACGTTTTCAATAACATATTGTCAGAAACGTGTGATTGAGTAGAGTATTATGAGATAATAGCCATAGTGCTCTATATCTTATAAAATTAACCAATCAGTAAATCAAACAAAGTACTATTTTTCGTAGTGTCTACGAAATAAATGTTGATAAACGTGATGTGGTATGAAAAAAAATAGATGTTCTCTGATCTGATTGCAACAAATTTTATGAATTATTTGCCACAACATTTGACAGTCAAAATGAAAATTAATATAAATAATTCGACGTTTTTAAAAACAACGTTTTTATATGGTGGCAAAATTTATTAAAGAAAATTATTGAAACATTAGTTAAAACTGGTCACAAATATCTAAATATTGCATTGTTAGGCAAGTAAGAACGATTCCCAAAATTTCAGAACTCTAGCTTGATGGGAAGTTGGTTAAAATAATGATAGAAAATTTGATGACACACAGACAGACACACACCAAGTGAAATACATAAAAACGTTAAAACTAACTAAAATTAATTAATTCATCCAGTAAATTAAAAGGCTGGAATGCAGTTTAACCCAACCACCCTTGGCGACAAGAATTATTTGGCGGTATTTTGCCAAATGTGGCTACCCTATCCGTTTTACGGACTTAACGTTCAGCCAAAAAAAATCGCCAAGTTTGGTGCCAATTTTTGAAATCGCGCCAAATGGTTGGGCTAAACTGCATTATTAAAGAAAATATTAGTTAAAACTTGTCGCAAATGTTTAAACACTGCATTGTTATACGAGTAAGAACGATTCCCAAGGTATCAAAGATTTTGTAAAAATGTCTATGTTTTTCTCTCAATATCGAGCAATTTTATTAGGTAACTCCAAGTTTTCCTTTTGATATATATATATATATAACTAAATTCAAATGATCCTTTCAATTTTATATCTTGAAACGGTGCAAAAAAGGAGACTACGAGTTCGATAAATCAGCTATTTAATAACAGTGCGTCACACAAATAAGGAAATGACAACGAATTAGATATCAAGATTTTCGGTCCACACTGATTGACCGTATCATCATTACGTATTAAAAAAAATTGAAATATGTATTAATGGTTAAGATGAATTCGACGGTAGATAATCACAATCTAGAAGCTGTACATGACAAACAGCGCCTCTTCAAATGCATAATTATTTCAAAAACAAAAATTCTACTAAGAGGAAGTCATTGTTAAGTACTAGAAATCAGTCATTAGGAAGGTCAAGGTTGTCGGAAAGCTACTGTTACGTTCAACGAGAACTAGATATTCACCATCAACAGAATGAAATTATCCACCAAAACAGAAAAGGCATCTTTTTAGCAATAAGCAGCTGTTTGAGTTAAAATTGATGTGGAGATTCTTAACCGACTGGATTTAGAGTTTAGTTGGAATTAACTTTGTCCGACCAGCACGAGAACTGTTGGCGACGAGCCTCGTAATCTGAAACTATGGTTAGATGACTAGAAGGACATGCGAAATGATATCTCACTGTTCTTATTTACAAGCTATATTCCGTGATGTTAACGTGATTGATACCTTAAAATGCTCCAAATTTTGCATTTTATTTTGCAATTGAAAAAAAATAGAGGAAGCTTCGCTAATTCATAGATGTGTTATAATTGAGAATTTTATAAATACAACGCAAGAGAAAATCGAATTTTAAAATTTTAAGCAAAAGTGCCTCGCTGTACAGAAAAATATGTGTATTAGCGTTTTTTTTTTTAAGAAAAAATACAGTTTTTTAGGATTCTGATTCATCTTTCTCAAAATCTACTTTATTCACGATGCTAGAAGCAGTATACGCTAGGATTTATTTAAAATGAGTAGTTTTAACTATTGGGGCCTGTGCGAGTATATTTATTTGTTTTCGTTTTCGGATATAGAGAGACCCTGCCACTCATTTCTTAATTCACCAGACAGGTTTTTCTATATCTATGGACATTTTACTACAAAGTCAAGAAGTTAACAGAGCTGGTGAAACAAGCTTATTATTTGTATTTTGGGTGTCACGTGGGAGATGAAGAAAAAATATGAACCTCCATATACCGTGCATAATGTGTTGTACTCGTTTGTTGTGGCCGCGGTAGCCTATTGGTCATGGTCACGAACTTGCGGTCGGCGTTTCGTAGAGTCGTGGATTCGAGCCTTGATGCCACTAAAGACCCGGCATGGAACAGGAACTGATACACATTAAATCTTCGGAGGTCCAAAGTCCTCCCGTTGACGCGGTGTGGAAGTTTGGAGATGGAGATGCCAGCTCTGGTATCGTCTTCGTCACTCAACCGAGGTTCAAAATTACGAAGTCAGTCGCCGATAGCCTCGTGTTGCTTCTAGTGCAGCGTCAACAAAACCAGCCAATCAATCATTCAATCTCAATGTGTGTGCATAAATATTGATGGTTTAATGGCTGAACTTGGTTTTGAACATATCTCTCAAGAATAGGAAATGTACATAGATTCTTTTAAAATAATGGTTCACAATGGAATACTCATCCATCAATGCCAGTGGAACATTTAATGCAAATGAAAAACGAAAGAGAATATATCTATATTAGCAACGAAAATACAATTCACCAAGTACAACTGGAAGTTGCGTGGAGATTCGTAAATCGTAGACTTGGTGCTTCAGAGGAGATTTACAAAATATTATTGTTCCTTGAGTCCAAGGACAGTAGAGTAACCGACAAACACTATACTGTTAAAGACTAGCACCCTAGAGAGAATTATGTGCCGGGGGCAACGCAATATTAAATACGCCCATCTGATAGAGTAAAGAACTGTAAAAGAACTACTCAACTTCACTAAGAACTGAAAAAGGAACAACTCATCTCCGCTCTAGTTTAGAAGAATTAGAATAGTAGGATGTTGGAAAATAGCTGATATAGCTGCCTCATAAATGGTCACTGTCACAAAATAGTGGTGAATGTTTTTAATGGTACATTTTCGAATTTAGCTCAGTTGATTTAATAAGAGAAGCCAAATAAGCCTCGTGCCATAGATAAGAAGTTTAAATTCGTTGTCTAGAGTAATGATATTTGTATACACATCAGTCGTTTCCTGTTAAATACCTGAAGTAGGATCATTAATACATTTAATGCATTTGAAAAGATTCTGCAAATCACAATGACAACACTGGAGTTGTAATTATTTTACTGTACATTTAAGCTTTAAAATTTCATAAATTTATAAATGTTTCGATTTTAAAAAAATCTTCGTTCAAGCCGTCCGAAAAAAAAGAAATATAAAAGATTATTACACCTAATTTGATTAATTTTCATAACTCTTTTTTTAGAAATATTACTTTTCAAAGGTTAAGTCTCTTAACAAAAAATACTGTTTCGTGATGCAAATAAATTTATCATTATTAAGAATACATATTGACAAATATTCTAAATTCTTGTAATTTACTTTCTACTAATAGTCATAGCAACAAAATACAGGGTTATACAAAATGAGTCATCCGATTTCAAAATTCCATATTCTTATAAATAACAACATAGAATGGTAAGTAATGCACGAATGCAAAGGGAAAATATAGAAATTATTTTTACAAGTGTTCGATATAGCTTCCTTTAGTTACAAATGTAATATGAATTTGATATGTAAATTCCAGCCAAATACGTTATAAAGTGTAGGAGGTAATTTACTGTATAGCAGGAATCCGATATTTAAATTCAGATAAATTTGTGGATAATGGTGACTCACTTTATCTTTTACAAACCCCCAAAGGAAGAAATCCCATAGGGCCCTATCAGATGACTCAGCGGGACAGTTGTGTAACATCGAGACATGTGGTCTACTGCGACCGATCCAACTGCGTAGTAGCTCCATGAAAGTTTTTAAAACAGCTTTCGTGAAATAAATTCACCAAAAACGTACGAGGGCCACCTATTGTTCGCAGTATAAAACTTACACAATTTTCGTTTGCATATATGTATTATTTATCCTACTGTGTCGTTTATTTTAGAAATTAAGGAACTTTAAAATCGTGCGAATCTTTTTGAATAACCTTGCATTTTCAAAGGTCGGGGAGAGAATTCTACAAAAGCCTTCGTTATTTTTTTTTTTTTTTTTTTTTTTTTGCTGTGCCGGGAGCATTTTTTCCATTCATTTTGATAAAATAATCTAGATTTGTGGGTGAAAGAATAAATTATACTGGATGAACATAACGTTCACGAAATCAAAATGCCTGGTAGAACGGAAGCTTTAAACGGTCATTTGATTGTGAGGAATCAGGGCGATTGTTCTAATTAGATCCAACATAATGGTTCGTGACTCGACCCCACCTTTGAATTTATTAAGATAAGTAGAATTTTCAATTAATCTTTTTTTTTTGCGGACGCAGTAAAGTTTCAGCTCCACATTCGTAATGCCAATATTGATTTTTGATTATTCTTAGGCAATTTTATAGCTTAAAGATTTTTGATTGTTTGATTCTTTATGTAGCAAATTACTTCGTGAAACATATGGAGCAAATCAAAAGAAGCGAAGCCGAAAAAAAAGTTTAGAATAGATTTTCTTAAGGAGGAATTGGAAAATAACGAAAGTTCAAAAGAACTCGTTTCCAATCGAAAATTTTTAGTTGTTCAACCAAGCTAGAAACTCGATTGTAGGGAATTTAGTTTAGTTTTTATTAACGTCGCACTAGAAGCAACACGAGAGCTATTGGCGACGGACCTCGTTATTTTGAACCTCGGTCAAGTGACGAGGTCGACACCTGAGCTGGCACCTCCCTCTCGTAACTTCCACACCACGCCAACAGAAGGACTTTCTGTCCGACAGATTTAACGTGCATCAGCCTCGATCAAACGGCGGGTCTTTAGCGGCCAAGGATCGACCCCGCGACTGAACGAAAACCGCCGGCCACGAATCCGAAACCATGATCACTAGGCTACCACGGCCACTCGATCGTAGGGAAACTGGACACCCATCGGAACTTTAAAACCAGTTAAAATAACGAAGATAATGAACAAATTAAGTGGGTGTAGACAGACTTCCTGATAGACTAGAGAATTAACTGGTAGGCAGGATTTAGTGGAAATCCCGATTCCGAAGATTGAAAACGGCTGTTAAAAGTAACTGGGACATTAATATGCATGAAACTTTACATTTTTTTAATATTTTGCTGTTAAAAAATAGAAGGCACTTCGCTGAGTCCGTAGATATATTATTCACGGGATTGGACTCCTAAAATTGAATTTAATAATTGTAAGCAAACATGCAACCCCAAAGAGCAAAATATCTATACTTGAATTATTCGCCAAAAGCGTTTTGTTTGGATTCTGATACTCTTTATTGAAAATCTACACTATTCAGAATGATGGTATGCTCCATAATATATAAAATTAGGCTATTTCCTAAACAGTTAACTTATTTTTTTCCTAATAGACTCTCACAAATTTTAGGTATGGCATTCTATGTACATACAAATTAAGAGAAATTTGAAATCATATAATTTAAAATTTTATTTAAATACAAATTATAAAACAATAGTTACATTCAGTTTGTAGAGTATTATGTTAATAAGTTCTCTGTAAATTTTTAAATTTATAAATAAGGTAGATCTATTACAAGATATAAAGGCAAGTATAAATTACTCATACATAATTACTTATTTTAATAAATTCGATATTTGCTTCACAGATTGCGGCGGCTCTCTTGAATAGCGATGACAGAAGTTAAAATACCATAATAACTAGCCCGAGAGGGAATCCTTATTGGCCTAGTTGATAAGCGACCGGGCAAGTTTTGTCGGATCCAAAGTTTGAAGTTTCAAAATGCCACCAGCACTTAGGATCAACAGATCTCCACTACCACGGGGTAAAAAAAACTTCCCCCGATGCGGCGAGGAAAACATCTTTCCACCGAAGTGGTGATCCAAGTCTTGGAACATTAGATTTGCTTTTGTGTGTCTAAGTGAGACAACCGCATATAAATCATAACTAGTACAAGCTACCTCGAACGCGTCAAATAAACCCACTATTTCAACTAGAGACAACTGATAAAGCCAAATGGAAACTGCCCAAAAGCGAATCTCAATGCAACCGAGATGGGATGTGTATTAATTTCAGTAATAAAAAATACATATAAAATAACTTTTCTTAAAAATATTGTTCAGAAGGTTCCTCTTCGTATCATTATGATGATACTGGAGCGGGAGTATGCGGCTCTCTTTTCAATAATAACGCCAGAAGTTAAAACAGCTTTTAAAAGCTTAATAACTTCTCCAAGGAGAATTCCCTTTAGCCTAGTCGAAGATGTCTCAGTTGCCTTAAAAATGAATTATAGGGATTAAAATTAATCTGTTGCACCATCGTTCAACACCATAAAATTTAATGTTAAAAAATTTTAATCAAAACTTTTGGTTATACGGGAGTGATAATGCGAGCAAATGAAGCTATGTTGTGAAAAATACGCGAGATTAAACCAGAGTAATTAGCTATGATAAAAAAAAAGGGGGGGGCATTCCAATTATGCTAGAGGCAAAGATCAACTCACTTAAAAACAGCATGGTTTCTCGTGGTTTTTTTACCCGTGATTTCTCGTGATTTATATTCCACTGTATTTTGAAATTTGTTTCAATACGTTATACAATTTAGCTATTATTTGATCTCAAAATTATTTACCCATTTAAAATCATTAAGAAATATTTATGGAAAACGTATATGATCAAACATATTTCTTCCCAAATTAGACACATTTTAATCCAACATAAACTGTCAAGGTATTTCCAATTAAGATGAAGTTGAGAATTTATAACATTCAATCAATTATCTGTCATCCTCATAGCCCTCGTTAGTTTTTCTGGAAATGATTCGCAATTAAGAGCATCGAACTGCCTAGTTGCAACAGAATTTTATACACTAATCAACAGAAGCAAAAATGAAATAGCTGAATCTCTAAATAAGATTCATTCAGGATGTTGTTAGTTAAATAGTTGAATTAATAGATGGTAATGACATCATCATGCTGGGTCGTTTGATAGAGGAATGACCTGGGGGTAAAAGTACGTGGGCACTGTTTCAAGACATATTTCTTCAATAACAAGAAGTGAAATAATACTATTGCATTTAATTCAACCGAGGAGTAAAGTGTTATATTTGTTAATCGTTGGAATTTTTACTTTCCTCCTTAAATTTAGACAATGTATCAATTCGGATGGGGTTTTTTTTGCACCCGAAAGAGCAAAAGAATAATAAAGGTTTCTGTGAAATTACCTTTTTCCTCCGAAGTTAGGAAGTATTTTTATGACGATTTTAATTATTCGTTTGCAATTTTTTAGTCTTTAAAAAATAGTTTAAAACATTTTCAGAAAACCTTATCATAATCACAGAGCCACATCAGAAATGAACCACTTGAATATTCATTACCACACCAGAAAACATTACCTTTAAAACATTATCATAGAAATCTTCACTGATTGTTTCTCTTTTAGATGTACTTTTTTGCATTCAAATAGATAAAATAGTCAAAATTCGCGGAAGAAAGTAGAAATTCCATGAGATTAACATTGCGTTCACGATATCAAAATAGCTTGTAGAGACGGGAGCCTTAAATGCAGTATACGCCCAAATGTCATAAAGGAGGGTTTTTTTCCGCCAATTTCTGCCACTTATGTAGTTTTAAGGTGGTTCACAGCACACCGTTAAAAAATTGGAGTGATTAGACACACCGTCAAATAGGATAAAATAGTGCCAATTTGGACGTATATTGCATCAGCTTCCAACCAAAATTCAAAGACAAACATCCTGTGGTATGAAAGTTTAGAAGCACAGAATTTCTGCTGAGATGACGTTTACAATATTTAACATAACTATGAATCACGTGCAGCAGTTGCTGGCTGTTGTCAATTCTGTAAATCATATCAGGTCGCGCTTGTTAATTACCATATATAGATATAGTATTAAAAGCTAGAACAAAAATTTATAGCTTTTACTTCCATTTCAGTAGAAACTAATCAAAAACTCAGCATTAATTAAATTGAAATATAAAATAGGAATCTTATTGTATGGTAAGGTTCACTCGTATTTGTAATTATTTCATTAATCATATTTATGATTAAATTCTTTTCTATGGGTTCTATTTCTTTTAACGAATTCATGTTCATTCCCAAAGTTGTTTATATTAAGAGGAAGTGAAGTGAACGGTATTTTCTGCTGTAATACTTATAAACGCTTTTGAAAGCTATCTTAAGTAGACTAAGTCTTTGAAATGCCTTTTTGCAAAAAATGATTATCGCCAAACTTCCACATAGCTATTAAGCATATTTAACATTATTACATTAGAAAACCATATTTAAAGTTGAGGAGGATTTTCGATATGAAAAAATACAATTATTGGTAAATAAAATTACGTTATCTTAATTTTTGCAAATAATGTTATTTTTATCGAAAAAGAAAATGAGTGAAATTTTCGATTGTGAGAAAAACATGCTAAGTAAAAAAGGAAACTATTGAAAATATATTTTGCTAACAATACTAAGAATATTGGGAATGAAATTGACCGCAAAATAAGTTTATTTTGAATTAAGTTATTTAAAAGCAGCTATAGAATCTTAAAGAATGGGAATTTGTTCTCCACTGATTCTAAAACAGAATATTAATTTAATTAAAACATCGATATAAAACGCCTAAATATAAAAATTACGCTGTCTTAATTTATAATAATATGGTTGACTCTAATTTTATTACGGGGACAGGAGTCTTATCGACTCGTTAATTTCCATATGTGGTGAAACTGTAGGAGCTGAACTTTGGCTTTGCTTGACTAGAACTGCGTTTGTTTTAGAATTTATTAGAAAAATTGCGAACTGAATTTGATAAGAAAAATTACATTAAGAATTCAGAAAATGCATTATAAGTAAAAGTTACAAGATGTTTTGATATTAATTCCAGAAGAAAAAAAATGTAATAATGACTTATAAATTCTGATAAGACACAATGTAATCTGTAGTTATGAATTAAAAGTCAGAGTGAAATGCAGCAATAAAATTGTGAATTTTGCGTTGCTTGTATCCAAATAAAAATTTCTCAATTCTTATATTAAACTGCAGGAATAGTTTCATTTTGGTGAAATTATTGATGAATAAAAAAAATGGTAATGGTTGGATTAACTTTCAAAAACCGTGCTCGAAAATTCACAAATCAAATTATAATTCTGTTATAAACGAAAAGACAATATGTGCGGAATGTAATGAAGCTTAAAATTTTTCTTCATAACAGAATTATAATCTGTTTCGTGAATTTTCGAGCACGGGTTTTGACAGTTAATCCAACTATTATCATTTTCAGACCTAGTTTCACAAACAAAAACGAATGAACATCATGTTCTTTTTTTTAAAAAAAAAAAAAAAAAAAAAAGATCTTATCAGAAAAAAAGTTACAATAAAAATAGAAGGGAGAAATGTGAGGGTTTTTTTGTTTGTTTTTTTTTTATTTTACTAAGACTCATAATGCAATTTACTGAAATGAATTACATATTAAATATAAAAAATTGTGAGAAGGTTTCAGATTCCTTCCACCAGATTTTTTTCTTCTTTTCCTTATTTAAAGCTTTTTTTTTAACTTGTTATGTTCATGCGAATGCCTTTCTAATTCAAAATTTGTATTCGAATTTCAATCCATGTCCTATCATTCGATTTTGCATTACACGTATAACTCCAATAACAATATAATGCTATGGTATGCTCACGCATTGATGGGCTTAGAGAGACCTGAGAGCTCGAGCACTTCAAAACATCCAATTAAGTTGAAATTTTGCACACACGTATTACTTAAATAATTACTTTTTTTGTCTCTTAAATTTCCAGACGAAAAAGAATTAAATTAATACAAGGAAGAAAAGTTTTAATGAATCTTTTAAAGATGAATTAAAAGCATAAAAATAATTTTTATATATATTATTGAATTATATATATATTTTTAATATACAATTATAAACAAATATAATTTTATATATATATATATATATATATATATATATATATATATATATATATATATATATATGTAGGATTTTCCAGCTAATTATTAAGCAATTAATTTTATTTTTTCAATCTATTGTAAAACCAGTTCCTCCGATACTCAATAGATGTCGCCACGAATCAGAGTCATGTGATAAGCTCATGCAACGCCACCTATCCCAGAACAAAACTGAGTGAAGCTCGTTTTCGCGCTCTCTTTAGCCGCCACTTTCTATTAGCTAAGATACATGGTACACAATTTATTATTACGTTCTTTACTAACTTTGTTAAATTTGGACCTATGTGATTCAGTTCTACTTTTTCGACGTTTTCCGCTAGTATCTGCATTAAGAATGCTTGATTTTCATATTTAACAAATTCTACACCATTCTTCGTGAAGTTGACTGATGCTTGTTCTAAAATATCTGAACCTATGACTGCTTCGAACTTTAGTTTTGCTGTAGGTACTACATGCCAAGTTAGTGAATAGTTTTCTTCATCCATCTGAAATTCTTGTTCGAAAGATCCTATCGTAGTGACTTGAGCATCACCTATGCCTGTTAAGAGAATTTTGTTCTTCGCTAGTTTCGCTGGATCGATGATTCTTCTGCTGGTATTTTCTCGTAGTAGACTGACGATACTTCCGGTGTCGATAAGCGCAGTAATTTTCTTGTTTCCAAACATTATTTCCTTGTTGCGTAGATTTTCTTGATTGATAGTGGCACATGTTGCCGTAGGCTTGCTTGTTTCTCTCGTGAAATTCGTAGTTCTCTTCGGCTGGCTTGTATTTAGCTCTTTCGCTGAATCGTTGAATCTTCTAAACCTGGAGTAATTCGTTTGAGCGTGATTAGAAACATTTGAATTCGAATACCTTTCTCTGCCGTGAGTTCGATTTTCGATCCGTCGATTTGAGTTTACGTGATTTCCTTCATGACTTCTGTGACTGGCGGATTGAGTGATGTCGATTGTAACTAGTGGTTGCTGCAACTTTCCCACTTGATCTACCCTGCTCGAACTTTCGTGGCGATTCAAACTGACGAAATTGTTCTGAAGCTCTGAAATCTTGTTTTCTCCTAAAATGCGTTTTAACTGGCTTTTGATTTAATGTTCTCCTGACGTCTTCATACTCTTCAAACTTTTCTGCTAATTCGGCTGGCGAATTTATCGTTGTCCATTCGTCTAGAAAATGTTGCTTAAATTCGGTAGGAGCTCTACGTTTCATTTGATCTGAGATGATGAGTTTCCTTAATTCTTCAAAAGATTCGATTTTTAACCCTGATGTCCATCCATCAAAATATGTTGCAAATTCGTGATAAAAATCGGTCCAAGTGTGGCTATAAACTTTTTGATGCGTGGTAAATAGCTGGCGAAACTTTTCCGGCGTTAATTTAAATCTTTTAAGCAGAAGTTCTTTTACGTGGTCGTAGTTGTTTGCTATGTCCTCTGGTTCACGTGCGATGATGTGCGAAATTTCGGACGGTAAGAGTCATAAAAGATATGAAACCCAATGTTCTTTGGAAATTGTTAATCGTTGCACTTGACGTTCGAATAAGACTAAATATAAGATAATATCTTCTTTAACTTCATATTTATGGAGAAATTTGGATATTTCCTTGCCTACTAATTTCGAATGGTCGGTTTCGTCAACCGTTGAGTATAATTTGAGTTGATTCTCTAATTTTAATCGCTCTAGCTCAATTTCATGTTGATCTTGTCGTCGTTTCTCTTCTATAGCAAGGGTTTCTAGACGCAACTTTTCTTCAAATTCTTGTTTACGTTGTGCTTCGGCAAGTGTTTCAAGGCGCAACTTTTCTTCAAATTCTTGTTTAAGTTGTGCTTCGGCAAGTGTTTCAAGGCGCAACTTTCTTCAATTTCTTCTTTCGTTTTTCGCTGTTCTATTATACTCGTAAACAAATTTTTTGTGAATTCCTCATCATATTCAGTATCTTTAGTGATTAAGTCCCTTAATTTCTTAACTGTCATTGAAGAATCAGGCTTTAGATCTAATTCTTCCGCTAGGATAAATATATCTTCCCGACGTCCTTTAGTGAGGTACGACATTTTAAAATTAATATGAGAATAGTTAAATAGAAACAATTAAGTAGAATCGATCAGTTTGAAAATTTATACTCTAATCGTTTTTACGTAATAACAACAAAAGTGATTTTAAAATGAAACACGCTTATTATGGTGAATATCGTTTAATTAATTTGCTTAGATAAATGTATGTGTATCAAAATATATATCGAACACAATAATTAATGCAAGGATATTTGAAATAAATTGTGAAAATAATATTGCAATATAATTTGTTAAAGTACACATTTTTTTAAAAAAAGAATTATTTATCATATCAATCTGAAATCCCTTAGTTAAAATTTTCCACAGAACTAAAACTAAACATTGTGAAAGAATATAAGTAATTCAATTGGAACCAAAAAAATATTCAGACATACAGTGAAATAATCATAGAATAAAAAAAAACAAAGTCATCTATTTTGAGAATACACTTTCAATTTGCTTAATTTGGAATTCACTAGACTACCAAACCTATTTTTAAAAGTAATAAGTTATCATTCATTGAGAGAGTGAAATGGAACAGCAGAAATTTGTTTTGACTACAGCGAATATATCTCATGGGAAAGGGGGAAAGTGCTTACGATTTTGAAAGAGGAAGTCTAATTACTTATGCATTTATTCGTTTCTGGCGTGAAAACGCTGACTGATTTGATATCAAGGCATATCAATTCACACACACAATAATAAAAAAAAGACACTCCTAGATTTTTAACTTATGATGACAATTTGAAAATATATATATATAAAAATGCACTTAGAAAATAATATGTTTAATTTACTTTTTCTTCGGGTATTTCTTCTTATAATTAAAAAAAACATTACATGATGGCACTTCATTAGAATTAGACGATTGTCCGAAAAAATAAATGTTTTACAGTACCTGGAATCTTGCGATGAAACTTGCACATTAATATACGCTGGATTTTATATTTATATTTTAAAACAACGCTCTTACAGCAATCGACGGCATTTATAAAGAGCTTAAACTAAACACACATTTAGATTATCAAAAGCACGAATAAATAACTTGATGCGAAGAAGCATTTGATGATAGAAAAACTGAGGTTCTACTTGTAGGCGGGACACACTCGTCGTCGTAGGAAACTAATCGTGGAAATGGATGAGGCACACATTTTCTTTGTAGAAAATACGTTGTCACTGGACACTGGCTATTCTTGTTGTAGAAGATACGTCGTCGCTGGACACTGGCTATTCGTGCTGTAAAGGCATACGTCGGCATTAGCATCTGTGAAATTTTGTTGATCTCAGAGCGAGCATCAATTTTCTTTTCTTCTTGTAGTTCTCTCCCATTAATTTTGACACAATCCCGGTCCGATCACTCATACATTTTGAAGGAATCACTGCCGGAGCCGCCATAAATTTTGAAGTAATCCCGGCCGAAGCGACCATAAATTTTGTAGATATTGGGGTGATGGAGATTGTTCATCCCGAATCTACGATAGTTTGCTCTTACGCAATGGGCTGGTTGTCTAGGGGGGTAATTTCGGATTCCATGTAATGTTGTTGATGATATTCA
This sequence comes from Nephila pilipes, assembly GCA_019974015.1. NCBI lineage: Eukaryota > Metazoa > Arthropoda > Arachnida > Araneae > Nephilidae > Nephila > Nephila pilipes. Next base: position 946,782 of record BMAW01089913.1, on the reverse strand, counting down.
AGGATGAAGCTTGCAGTAGCTTTACTTGTTTATTAAGAGAGATGATGAAGAATGAAAAGTATTTACATAATGAAAAGTATTAG
>BMAW01089913.1:835575-933489 GCA_019974015.1 Nephila pilipes | reverse complement strand
CATTGTAAAACTCAGCAGATTGAATTCTTATCTTCTCCACACTGCGGATTACTTCAATCTGCGGCTTCCTGAAAACCAAACAAATACGCATTAACTACTGTAATTTACAACATTATACACGTGAAGATCAATTATTACGAGGAATAAATTTTATTCAGATATCTCGGTTATTTCTTATTAATAGTTAAAGCCTAAAGAAATACGTTCGTAACTTTGAATAAAGTTTAAAAAATAAAATCACCAAGGAATATTTTCATAAGCCTTAAATTTTGAAACTATATTTATGTTAGGGATCATCTGGAACGAATGACTTCACAAATTCATTTTTTTCTACATTTCAATGACGTTTTGCTGCGGTATACAGAAACTTTTATTTTAATTTCATTTTTAATTTTAAAAAAGATATAATCAACACTAAAAAGGAACGTTACGAAGAAAAGTTTCTTCGTCAAAAGGACTCTTAACAACGCAGTAAATAGAGTTTGTTTTACTTTATTATATTACGTTATATATATGTATCTATTACAAAAGCCCCCAGTGTTGCTAACAATAGCAAATCAATATTCTAAGCAGTTAACCCTAAAATGTCCCAAGGTGAAGTCAAATTAAAAAGTTGTTCGAAAATCTCTCTTGAGCAAAAAAAAAATGGCTATCTCGCAACTGTCTCAAAATTCTGAATAATTTTATTCATTTTCAGTCATATCTTGATTCCTGATTTCATATGATTTAAGGTATAACATCAATCGATAGATAAATAAAATACTTAATTTTTATATATGTTTTATTTCAATCCAATGAAAAATATTTAGGAGAAATTTGTTATATTTTTGAAAACTAGTTCATTGCGAGTGAACGCAGGTTTCAAACATATACGCAAAAACTCTTACGATAAAAAATTTTGTGACGTTTTTGAAAATTGATGTCATTTTTGGTGAAAGTACACATTAAACATAACGTAAAAACTTTTACGATAATATTTTGAAAAGTGATTAGCTACAGCATTTTGGAAAGCGTCTTCTACAATATTTTATGGTTAACTAAAACTATAGCCCCTTTGGCGGCTAATAATAATTGTAATTATAATTTTTATGATTTCGAATTTCTATTTTGAGATACTTACATTTTCAATAAGAAACTGTCAATGCCATCTTACTTCAAATCTTTTCTTCAGTCACAAATTATTATTACACGCGACAAAAAAATATTATATTTTAGAGTTATTTAATTATTTACTCGTTGCCCGTGTTTGGATAATATCTTTCCCCTTTAATCTGAAATCCGTCGAATCAGAAAGCATTTGCTAAATATAATTATTAATTATAACTAATATTTTATAAAGACAAATAACTTTAAATATTTACATAAAAATAGCAATATTTCTATAATGTATTGTTATTTGTATTATTTCAAATCATTTCATTTCTTACATTATAATAACCAGTGCTATAGTATAGTGTAGTATAGTAGTTTCATTTACTGTGATAACTCAGACGCCAAAGCGTCTAATTTTTTTTTTTTTTTTTTTTTTTTTTTAATATTTTGATTTTTTTTAAATTTTTAATAGAATGTGATACATTGCTTGCATAGAAAAGTTAAAGGTCATAAATTCGACGATTAGGCGAAGATAAATAATGTTATTGTTAGAGTTATATTAAAATACTTATACTCGTTGTTCCATTTTTCAATGTCAGAAAGCCCTTTATTTTATAGCTTCTGAATTTTTTGGGTAATAATTTTAGAAGCCAATGTGAATAAGTCCTTTTTTTTCAAAATTTATTACATAAACCTTGAAATAAAAACTATATAAATTTGGATTTTCTTTCAATATGTGTTGATAACAATGAAAAACAGCAAATTCGTAATAACTGTATGTGTTTGTAACACAGAAAAACACTTAAAAATTATTAAGTATGCGCATTTATTAACCCAATAACGCTAATTTCGCAGTTATGGAAGCTCATGCAAAAAAAAATTGAGTATATTTATTATTCTAGCGGCTGGTACGACATAATTCAAAAGAGTAATAGAAATGCCCGTTCACCGTAGTCGGAATAAATGGCCAAGATTTCCCTTTTGTAAAATCATGTAAAAATGCTATCGCTAATAGAAAAGGAAAGGATTAACAACAATTAGCTTAATATACTATAATAAAACGACAAAGGTAAAACACAATTAGCATTAAATTCAAACATAATGATGGCGTGGAGGATCTTTCATGTAAATGACACTTAAAAAAACACTAAACTATGTAAATTAGTAATCTTAAAAAATATAAATGAACAATTATTGTATCCTAAAGGTAGAGCAATTTCAAAAGAAACAAAAAAAAAATTAATTTATCGAAGTACATATATTTAATAAATATGACATTTCCTGGGCATTAAGATTAACACAAGGTGATCTTAACGCCCAGGTAATTAAACTCGGAAGAAAGTGTTTGTTACGATGAATTAACATAAAATTTCGGACAACTAATGTTATTGTACTATTTTTACATAATTTTTTTTACCTTCTTCGGCTGCCAAAAGGTAAAATTCCTGGAGTTTTCAAAATGCTGTCATTGTCCTAACAAACTTTAATTTTTTTTACCCTTTGTGCAGATCTTATTTTGATGCAAAGCCGAACTTTTGAAAGACTTCATATACCTTTCTGATCAAATTGGTAAAACAAATTAGGTTAATGTATTAAAAAACATTAATTTTTCCAATATTTGTTTTCCGGACATAATTGCATTGGTTTCTGATCGACTCAAATAATGCGGTCAAACTTTATTTTTCCGATGAGTTTTTGCCCTGAAAAAATTAGGTTCTATGTTTGGATAAAGGAACTAAAATGTAATATAACCCTTAGGCTACTACGGGATGCACGTGTCCCATGAAGGAGAATACTGATACCAAAGAGAGACAAAAGTGAATCTAGAACAGACGCGACACAATCCCACGGGTTCAGGACTCAACTCACAACGTTTAGTTTCAAAAATTCTATCCATAAATCCAAAGAACCCAAACTGTTTAAGCAATGTGCCACTTTGCAAAAAATGTTTCCTACCGCACGCGAACATGTTGCACTTTTTCTTTTCATATATTTGTATTTGTATTCATTTTTCAAAATAAAGTATTGTATGCACTACTGGTTGCTTTCTTTCTTCCCTCAACTGAAATATTAATGGAATATATGGTGCTAACAAGTAAGACCTTAGAGGCATATGTCCACACACCCCGAAATTGCACCACCTCCATTTTTCATGTGCACAACTTAGCATAATCATGCAAGACTAGCCTCGAAAAAATTTACCCAATGAGTAAGCAATGAAAAAAAAAACTATAAATTTAAAAATATAACAATAATAGCCTAAAGGTTAAACGTAATTTCATTCATATGCACGAACATTAACTAAATGCCTGAAATTGCGTTCCCAGAGATGCGAAAAACACGCACGTGTCAAAACTGCTTCGTTACTTTCCAAATATGAATTATAAAATATAAAATTATTGTTTCAAGTATTATTGAGTATCGTTAGAATATGATTCCATCTAGTTTTGTCATTTTTCAAACAAAAGAATACAGTAAAAAATGCGTAGCACAAATCCTTCAAAATCTGGACAAGAGAATCTCAGATCAAGAATTTATTTTTAAAACTTAATTTTCGATTACGAATAAGTTCATTTCAAAAATTTTTAATGTCTTAAATGCTCAAATTATTAAATACGATTTTAAATTCAAAGTCTACAAAAATAACATAAATTTAGGTTCCCAAAACTCCGTAGAGCAGGTTTTCCCAAATGGTAGGTCGCGACCCGGTACCGGGTCACGAAAAAAAAAATTGCCGGATAGCCTCGCATTCGCTTCATGATATCATTAATCATGAGGCAATGCGGAATATCTTTGCTATATTTTTAACTTTTTTATCTCATTGAAATCTGACCTAACGTTGCAAGAATGCTACTATTTTTTTAAAGTGCAAAAGATTCCCAGATTGTGTGAGGCTCGTTCAATAAGTCCAAAGAAATTTCTAGAGAGGGCACTCGTAACATCAAAAATGGATTGTTTTAAGTCATCATCGTGACTCTTTAAACAGCTGTCTAAGTCTCAATTACTCGTATTAGGGATCATGACATCCTTCGCACCTTAAAAATTCTTCGTCATCACTTTTCAGGCCAACGAGACCATCTTCGCTTTTCTTTGGAAAAGATTCACCGGAAGCAACCCAACGTCTTGATTTTTGCTTGATTCCCAGTGCATAATGACGAATCCAGATCTCACCGACGGTGACACCTCAACGCAAAATGACGTCGAATACTCGATGCGGCTACAGTCAAACTTTGATTTGGCAGCAAATGACTACCAAATCAAAACTAACTTATGAATAAATGCTACATTTGTTTCCGCTCCATTTTTAGATGGTATCACTCAATGGCAACGACAATTTACCTTAACGATGCCATCTGTCTTCAAATACTGGTACTTTTTGAGCCATCCTCGTATCATTACTCATAAAGCGATGCGGAATATCTTTGTAACATTTTTGGTTTTTTGGCTAATTGAAACCTGGCCTAACAGAGCAAGACTGTTACTGTTTTAAAGTGCAAGAAAATCCTAGGTTGCAGGTGTTGTGAAAAAACTCAGTTTTTGTTCACGCTGTGTGGAAACTGGTAATTACAAAGCTTCTATAAAGCTAACAGAATTGTGGGCTCATTAGCAAGTGAGTATTCAGCAACTTTCGGGGAACATTTACTAGGTTTGGAGACTAATCTCCTGGAAGGCTTTCCTTCAATCAACAGTGACAAAGAAAGGAATTCATTTACATTTAATGCAGAATCCGAGTCAGAATTGCCGGATTCATATGTTGAATCTATAATTGGGCTGTCTTGCGGATGCATCACTCAAATACTTATATGGAAGTACATCGCCGCTGAATGTTTGGCTCTTGTGTTGTCAAGAGTATTTAGTTTTAACAGAAAAGGCTGTAAAATGTATGGTGCTTTTTGTCACGACGATTGAGTGTGTATCCGGAAATCTAAGATATTTTATTGATATTTGAATAATGTATTATTTTAGTTACAAATTTCAAAACAGGCAATAAGTTTTTAGTGGGTAAGGAGAAAAGAATCCTGAAAATAACTGGGTCACAAGAAAAAAAAAAGTTTAGGAAACACTGATATGCTGTATTCTGGATATGCTCATATTCTTATTTTAAGAAATTCTTTATTCACTATCTTAATTTAGTTATCGCAATCAAATGTATTTTATTACTGATTGCCGTTATTTATTATTGTTATAATAAAATTATAAAAAAGTAGTAGACTTTCAAATCGATGATTTATGTGGAGTTATTTCTATCATATTATGTGGAGATATTTCTATCTAAAGATGAGAGTTTCGAGTTGTTTTACATTCTGTTTTAGTTTTGCATTTCTTATTTCGGTCACATAGTAGAGTTATAACCAATGTTTTATTTTACAATTTCATTGTATTTTAGAACAAATTTATTTCATATTTAAAGGGAGTATTTTACTCAGAAAAAAGGCATAATTTATAACATTTCATCATCCAATATTTAATAAAATTAAAGGCTTTGAAGGAAATGCTATTAATAATTCCAGACACTGTTTCTAGACTGTAGACATGATTTCTATGAATAAATTTAGAACGATTCTCGGAAGAGCTTGTTTCTCCATCTTCTCGGTATATAACAGAATAAAAATATATTTATATTTTTTTCAGATGATAAATCAGTAGCATCCAATTAAATCACACAAAAAAGAAATATTTTAATAAAAATCAACAACTTTATTCACAATACCATCACGTGTACATGTCATTTATAAGTTTTATTTAAAAAAAAACTGATCGTGCAATAATACCAATGGTTATCGAGAACGACCTTCAAGTACACTGTGGTTAATTCATCTGTTATAAATGAAATGAGTCATGCTCAGTGAATCCATTAATATTTTTCGAATTTCTTTCTGCCGAATTCAAAATTGTTTTCTTTGAATGTGAAGAGCACATAAAAAAGCCAAATTTAAGAAAGAAATCGTTCAAAAAATACAATAATCCGCGGACTGTGTTTCCGTCATCTAGAGATTTTTGTATTCCTAATTATCTTTTTTCAATAACTCTTTGTTTTAATTACATTCAGTTCCTCAAAATTATTTTCTTAATTCAAATTGCTCCTTGAAATTCAAATTTTATTTAAAAACCCAGAATATTTAAAAACGATATTGCATACTGATTAATAAAAAGAATCACGCGTCGAATGTTGAATGATATGTTGATTCATTCATTTCAAAATGTCGATGTCAAAAAACGTTTCCCGCGAATATTTTTTTTCCTTTAAGAAAAGCGTTTTTTGACATTACGAATTAACATCCTTCCTTCTTTATTAATGGTGTTATTTTAAAACTAATAAATGAAATTTTTTTAATATTGTCTTCAAGTACGAGAGAAAAAAATTCTAGAAAATTATTAAATTAAATTTTAAATCATAAGGAGCTATTTTAATATAAGATACCTGAGAGTAATACAGCCAGGGCAAATAATATAGCCATTTGTCAAGTTCACTGTAAGGCTATTGGCCATTTTGATTTCGTGAACGTAATGTAAATCCTACGGAATTTCTACTACCGTTCACAAATCTGTTCTTTTTTTTTATCTATTTGGTTGCAAAAAATTTGATCCGATACAGCAAAAAATAAAGAATATTTCTGCTGAATTCTATTTTACTTCCGATTTTTAAAAGTATTTTTACCCCTGTTTTCATGATTCGTTTGTAGATAGTCAGGTCTTTAAAAATATTTTCAAATATTTTCAAAAGTCGGAGGAGAAACACAATTCCACAGAAACCATTATTTTTTGTTCTTTTGGATATTCTTTTTTGCATTCAAATAGATGAAATAGTCTAGATGTGAGGAAGGTAATAGAAATATCATTGGATTAACATTACATTCACGGAATCAAAGTGAACGGGAGGCTTAATTTCACAATTAACAAATTGATGAATCGACAACATTAAAAAGAAAATTAAGAAGCTATAGTAATGCACCAAACAGGATTTGTCGAATAACCTTTCCAGAGACGGGGTTATCATTCTTTGCATGTCTTCTCGGGAGAGTTGTTATTTTAATCTGGTAAGTTTACCTTTCTTGGGGTTTTTTAAGCAGTAGAAGAAATGTTAAATGCATTATAGATTATGTTAGGTTTTTTGAACGATTTTGAACTATATGTGATGAATTCTTAAATTATTTATAGTTCGTATGTGAAGCATAGTGTTTTCAAAAACTTGTAGTTGTGTAGGTAATACGGCCATCGATGTCTGTATTACCCTTACTAGATGCTGTGATACCTACATGTAAGCATTTTTTGTATCATGTGTTTATTATAATTAATATTAGCTTTATTCTTCTCCTTCTCATTATGCCTTACCCTTTTTTATAGCCTGGTCGATATATCATGAAACAGACCAAGGATTAGGGGAACTGGAGCCAAAGAATTATGAACTATGCTTATTTTCTTATTTACATTCGACTCATTTCTAGAATGAATAAAGATATTCTTTTTCGTAAAAGGTAATAAAATTGTGTCTCTTTTATTGCTCCTTTTACTAAAGTTAAGTAAAACTTGGTAGAACTGGATTTATGGAGAAAAATAGGAAAGTAGCTACATTTTCTTCACTGGCCATATTAGCCGCCAAAAGGGGTGTTTTGCAAAATATTTAATTTGAAAGTCAAAATCAAAAGTGAAAACCAAAATTTTTTTATTAACTTAAGGAGGAACTATGGTACTCGCAGCTACATGTTTTTTCAATTTTTCAATTCCCTTACAGACTCACAATTTGCAGTAAAAGAAGCTGTGTTACTCTCAGATGTACGTTTCTCGGAAAATGGTGAAAAAATTTAATCTCTAAATGCTGTGAATACTTTTTAAGAAATATATTAGATATGATATTAACAGATATTTAGGAACAATTTCGTATAAAAGTTGACCAAAAATGGAATATTTTAACATTGTGTGCGCGTGTTTGTGTGTGTGTGTGTGAGAGAGAGAGAGAGAGAGAAAGAGAGTGAGTGTGTGTGTATTTAAACCAATCCATTTCTCATTTCCATATGAATTTATCCCCCATATTTCAATATTACGTACTGAAATTGCTTTTAGCATTAGAGTAAAACATTGCATACTAATAAATATTAAGGACGCGCTAAATATTTATCTTAATAATTATTAAACTAATAAATATTAAGGACGCGTTATCATGAATGGATATATGCCTTATAACCACACGAGGACATTATGAATAGAATGACAGTCCTCTGTTTTAAAACGTGTTTAGGGGACCCTTCTCTTTAACAGATTTCATCGTTCGATTTCAATTGATATCCTTTTGAAACCTCCGAGAAGGATCTCACAATTTTAAATCATAGTCACAAGCGAGACAAAGACGACACAGTACCTGAACTGATACCTCACACACTCACTCTAAACTTCTACACCACTTATGATTGGACGAGTAGATAAGAGAAGATGTTTACGGCACAAAAGCCATATCCAGCTATACTGCGCCAAACTATATATATATATATATATATGTAGATATTGGGGTGATGGAGATTGTTCATCCCGAATCTACGATGGTTTGCTCTTACGCATTGGGCTGGTTGTCTAGGGGGGTAATTTCGGTTTCCATGTAATGTTGTTGATGATATTCAAGGATGAAGCTTGCAGTAGCTTTACTTGTTTATTAGGAGAGATGATGAAGAATGAAAAGTATTTACACAATGAAAAGTATTAGTAAGTTGACCAGTTCATCAGATAAAGATAGATGGCTGCCTCATTTAACCCATATTATCGATGGACGTTGGAACGCGCTCGGGCGTTGAAGTTTACTTCCGACGCGGGTTGCGAAGGAAAACAGAAGCGAGAGAGAGAGAGAGAAAACGAAGTGTCACTTAGTTTTGTTCTGGGATAGGTGGCGCTGCATGAGCTTATCACGTGACTCTGATTCGTGGCGACATCTGTTGAGTATCGGAGGAACTGGTTTTACAGTAGATTGAAAAAATAAAATTAATTGCTTAATAATTAGCTGGAAAATCCTACAGAGTTCGACCCCTCCAAATAGAGCTGGCCTCCAGCTATACTGGAATTTTCAAAACTTCACTAATTATACTTTATACTTTTCAAAATAACCAATAACACAAAATAACTAATAACACAATAATAGTAAAAAATGAATTTCGAAACCTTTCAATATTCTACATGGAACAAAATATGTAGTCAGTTTTTTCTTATCACTTTATAATATAGGAATGATAAAAATTCTGATATAAAGGAGCATAAAATGTAAAAAAGCATATATAAAAAATGTAAATAACACAAGATAATATCTAGTACATGAAAAAAAAAATACAGCATGAAATTAAATCAAATGAACTTCACCAAATAATAACTATGTTTGATATTTAAATGGTGTTAATAGAAAAATGTTTTATCATGTCAGCAGAGGTGGTGGTAGAGTTCGGTCCTTCGTGATGACCAACCTTTTCTACTACATATCTGTCGCGAGGGTTAACTTTGGTGATTTTATATGGTCCTAAGAATTTCGGTCTTAGTTTTAGTCCAACTCCAAATTGAGTTCTTTGGATGGCTACCAGATCACCTTTTTTGTATTCAGGAGCTTTCTTTCGTTTCTTGTTGTAAGTTCGTGATAAAAATCGGTCCAAGTGTGGCTATAAACTTTTTGATGCGTGGTAAATAACTGGCGAAACTTTTCTGGCGTTAATTTAAATCTTTTAAGCAGAAGTTCTTTTACGTGGTCGTAGTCGTTTGCTATCTCCTCTGGTTCACGTGCAATTATGTGAGAAATTTCGGACGGTAAGAGTCCTAAAAGATATGAAACCCAATGTTCTTTGGAAATTGTTAATCGTTGCACTTGACGTTCGAATAAGATTAAATATAAGCTAATATCTTCTTTAACTTCATATTTATGGAGAAATTTGGATATTTCCTTGCCTACTAATTTCGAATGGTCGGTTTCGTCAACCGTTGTGTATAATTTGAGTTGATTTTCTAATTTTAATCGCTCTAGCTCAATTTCATGTTGATCTTGTCGTCGTTTCTCTTCTATAGCAAGGGTTTCTAGACGCAACTTTTCTTCAAATTCTTGTTTTCGTTGTGCTTCGGCAAGTGTTTCAAGGCGCAACTTTTCTTCAATTTCTTCTTTTCGTAGTGTTTCAAGGCGCAATGTTTCTTCTTTTTCTTTTCGTTGCTCTATTATACTCGTAAACAAATTTTTAGTGAATTCCTCATCATATTCAGTATCTTTAGTGATTAAGTCCCTTAATTTCTTAACTGTCATTGAAGAATCAGGCTTTAGATCTAATTCTTTCGCAAGGATAAATATATCTTCCCGACGTCCTTTAGTGAGGTACAACATTTTAAAATTAATATGAGAATAGTTAAATAGAATCAATAAATTTGAAAATTTATACTCTAATCGTTTTTGCGTAATAACAACAAAAGTGATTTTAAAATGAAACACGCTTATTATGGTGAATATCGTTTAATTAATTTTCTTAAATAAATGTATGTGTATCAAAATATATATCGAACACAATTAATGCAAGGATATTTGAAATAAATTGTGAAAATAATATTGCAATATAATTTGTTAAAGTACACCTTTTTTAAAAAAAAGAATTATTTATCATATCAATCTGAAATCCCTTAGTTAAAATTTTCCACAGAACTAAAACTAAACATTGTGAAAGAATATAAGTAATTCAATTGGAACCAAAAGAAATATTCAGACATACAGTGAAATAATCATAGAATAAAAAAAAACAAAGTCATCTATTTTGAGAATACACTTTCAATTTGCTTAATTTGGAATTCACTAGACTACCAAACCTATTTTTAAAAGTAATAAGTTTTCATTCATTGAGAGAGTGAAATGGAACAGCAGAAATTTGTTTTGACTACAGCGAATATATCTCATGGGAAAGGGGAAAAATGCTTATGATTTTGAAAGAGGAAGTCTAATTACTTATGCATTTATTCGTTTCTGGCGTGAAAACGCTGACTGATTTGATATCAAGGCATATCAATTCACACACACAATAATAATAAAAAAAAAGACACTCCTAGATTTTGAACTTAAGATGACAATTTGAAAATATATATATAAAAAAATGCACTTAGAAAATAATACGTTTAATTTACTTTTTCTTCAGATATTTCTTATAATTAAAAAAAATAACATTACATGATACACTTCATTAGAATTAGATGATTGTCCGAAAAAATAAATGTTTTACAGTACCTGGAATCTTGCGGTGAAACTTGCACATTAATATAAGCTGGATTTTATATATATATTTTAAAACAACGCTCTTACAGCTATCGACGGCATTTATAAAGAGCTTAAACTAAACACACATTTAGATTATCACTAGCACAAATAAATAACTTGATGCGAAGAAGCATTTGATGATAGAAAAACTGAGGTTCTACTTGTAGGCGGGACACACTCGTCGTCGTAGGAAACTAATCGTGGAAATGGATGAGGCACACATTTTCTTTGTAGAAGATACGTTGTCACTGGACACTGGCTATTCTTGTTGTAGAAGCATACGTTGTCACTGGATATTGGCTATTCTTGTTGTAGAGGCATACGTTGTCACTGGACACTGGCTATTCTTGCTGTAGAGGCATACGTTGTCACTGGACACTGGCTATTCTTGCTGTAAAGGCATACGTCGGCATTAGCATCTTGGAAATTTTGTTGATCTCAGGACGAGCATCAATTTTCTTTTCTTCTTGTAATTCTCTCCCATTAATTTTGACGCAATCCCGGTCCGATCACTCATACATTTTGAAGGAATCACTGCCGGAGACGCCATAAATTTTAAAGTATTCCCGGTCGAAGCGACCATATATATATATATGTATATAGATGTATGTATATAGATGTATGTATGTATATATACAATGGCTCAATAAAGATGTCGAACACTATGCCATTGCATTTAATCGCCTAAAATAAATAGTTAAAAAATAAAATACAATTTTTCTTATGTATATATTTTATTAAAATAAGTTCTCTACTAATTTTTTTCGTAAAAAAATAAAATTTGATTTCAATTGAATAAGGAAAAGGTAAAAGAAAAATGTTAAAAAAATTAGTCAAAAAAGAACTCAGACAGGTAACGATATTGTCTTTTTTTATCGGCTATACAAAGTGAGATTTCCCACCATGGCATTATTTGTCGATTTAAAATTTTGAATTTTGCATTTCAAGTTAGACTTGTATTCATTATTGTGAGTTAAGTAAAATTAGAAGTTTCAAATGGGAAGGCAAAGAGGATAGACGTCAATAGATGTAAAAAAAAAAGTCGTTTTAAAGTATCATAAAAGAGGAAAGTCGATTCGAAAACTCCTTAAATTTGTAAATAGATATCATTTTGAATTTTTTTATATAATTAAACTTTTCAAAATTTCAAAATCAATTGAAAATAAGCACAAATTTGGAAGATCAAAAGCGTTTTTGAACAAAGAGGAATGATGAATTCTAAGACAATGCGTTTTAAATCCTAAACTTAGAGTTCCTATTCTAAACTTAACCAACGAAATATCATAATATTTTCATAAAACTGTTAATCCAGAAACAATAAAACTGATTTTACATAGGAACAATTAACATGGAAGAGTGGCACGTAAAAGATCATTTATAAATAAATGCAACAGATTGAAAAAGATGAAGTTCGCAAAAACTTGTAAATATAAAAACTTTTCATTTTGGAAAAACAGTTTTATTTGCAGATGAAAGCATATTTAATTTGTTTTGCTCAGATGGTCAATGTAATGTATGGGGAAAACAAAATCAATAACTTCAAGAGCAAAAATTGAGAGCCACTGTAAAGCATGATGGCGACTCTATCATGATTTCGGGCTGAATGTATGCAAGTGGACCAGTAAAACTTCACGTAATTGATGACATAATGGACCACACAATGTTTTTAAACATTATGAAAGAATGTTTGCTGAGAAGCGCCGAGCAATTGGATTAAGGAGGTTTTCAGGTATCATCAAGACAATGATCCAAAACGCACATATTGTGCTCTTATGGCTTTTGTATAAATGGCCACATGTGTTAAGAACACCTCCACAATCACTAAACCTAAATGTGATAGAAAATCTATGGCCATATTTGGAAAATAAATTTAAAAAATCCACTATAAAGACAAAAATTGACTTAAAGATGCACTTCAATTTGTGTGGTCTAAAATGGATCCAAATTTTTGCAAAAAACTTGTAGAGTCAACGCCTAAAAGAGACTGAGAGCCGAAATGAAACATAAAGCACTGCCGACAAAATATTGAATGCTCTTATATTGACTATATATATATATATATATATATATATATATTTAACTCTAAGAGTGTCCGAGTTCGATTTTTGTTTTTGTTTATTATATCCATTATCATGTTGGATTTCAGACCTTTGAAAATTATGTTTTGATTTCATGCCGCGTCCTTGACTTAATTGAGAATATGTTCTTGGAAAGGGTTTTTTATAAAAAGTATCACTGAAAAGTATAAGAAAGTTAGAAAAGGTATCACTGACTATTTTTTCATAAATACGAAGTTTCTCTTTAAATTCTGAAATAAATTTTGCACCGTATAAAATAGCTTTATTTTTGGGTAATCATGTATGCCGTTTATACAGTATTCAAATAATGAAGATTTATCAATAATTTCACAGGAAGTACTTGCGAGTTCTCTAATGGCAATAAAATATTCGAAAAGGGATTCATTTTGACGTAATTTACGTCTACTTAACTGTCTATGAATCTCAGCAGAATTTAATTGATGGCGGAATTCTTCCAATAAAGCATTTTTAAACGAAAGCCATGTGGTAAGATTACGTTGCATATATAAAAAGCTCTTTGCCTGATCTTCAATAAAAGTTTTAGCGAATATTATTTTTTCCTGTTCATTCAATGATGGGGGAAAAAAAAGAAATAATTCCTCACAGTCTTGAATAAAACACTTTATATCATATCAGAACCAGTAAACTTTCGATGGGAATTTCCGAGATCTTTCAAAACAAAATAGAGGGAAGGGTCGAAAGTATTAGCAGACATATCATGATTCAAGGCCGGAGACATTACTTTAGGGGGAAAGCAAGAAGAAGGATTTTTTTTTCTGTTTCGTCATCAGAAATTTTAGAGTCACTGTTTAACGATTTAGAGTATAAAGCTTGCAATTCATTTAGATTTGACAAAGATTGAAAAAGTCTATTAAGGAGTTGAAACCTATTAGAATCCAGACCTAACACATTTAATACACAAACTAAATAATTTATAGAAAAATAATCGAATATTAATTTCTTACGATCTTCAACACTGAAATCAATGGGAGATGAGGAAAAACTTCTCAATTTTTTTCTTGTATTACGATCAAATGCATCGTTAAATAATATACTGTTTAGCAACTTAATTGTTTTAATATTTCCTCTTTTAAGAAAATTTGACACAACAGGAATATCAGTAAGGGTGATCATCTTTTTGTAGTTCGAGTAGCACAGTCACTTAATAAAACTTATTTTCATATATAAATTGAAAGGTTAAGAGAGGAGGTACTTACCCCTCTTTTCAGCAGTGGTATATCCGACTAGTTAACACAAACTGTTATTCTTCATTATGATCAAAGCCGACAGTTCTACTAGACACATCGACTGATATCATTTTTGATCCAGTTCGTAATAAACGTGCTCGCTTGTTATCAAGTAGCTATGAATAGTTGTTAGTAGTTTTATTCCTTATTTCAATTTGAACTTTTGTATGTTGTATGTATCTATAGATTGAATTTTCACTGAGCACTAATTTTAATATTTTTTGTAATAAAAATGAATTGTTTTTCTTTTATAAATATGTAATATGGATTTCATTGTTACTTTTTTATCCGTTTTTTTGAAAAAATATTTGGAGTTTTTTCATCTTACACGATTTTTTAAAATTGTGGAACATATCCCCAAATTTACCATATGTCTCCTGTATTTTTTACACGTTTTTCTGAGGTACGTATATATCGTGTAAAAAAAAGAGTTCAGTGTATATGAATCTTAAACCAACATTTAGTCCACACTCTTAACTATGAGAAAATAAAAAAGGAAAGAAAAAATGTGTGGAAATTAAGGGTGTAGGGCGTCAGGTGTCAACTTATTCAACCAAAATAACGAGGTCCGTCACCAGAAGCCCTCGTGATAACTTTGAGTGCGACTCTAATAAACAAGTAATCAGCTTTCCAAAACAATTTTAGTGTTGAGCCTACAGAGCCGCTTGGTTAGATGCCAGAAAGGATCAAAGCTACGGAAAAAAAAATGATAAAAAATGAGGAAAGGGGAATTAAAGGCAACGACATTTAAGAAGTTGAATTGAGCACAGGGAAATATAATTTGAATTTTACAAATTCCATGCACAGGAATCGCCATTGTTTTTGTAAAAACAGAAACAATCAATAAGTTCTAAAAATTAAACTCGAATTATTAACAAAAAATAACAATAACAACGCTAGACTTAATGTTTTCTTTCATATACCCTGTGTGTTACAGTGTTTCCTGTAACATGAACTACAAACCATGAATGTCAGTGATACCACAGGTGTTTTGATACATATAATTCCCCTGTATGTGTGTGTGTCGTGTACTCTTAAAGAACTTCAACAAAACTACACAAACAGTTTTTTTTTTTTTTTTTTCAGATTTTTTTTTTAAAAACCGTAATATTAAATTAACTCATGTTATTATTGTGTGTGCACTATATCCATTTATTATTCTGTATCTTAAAATTTAGAAATATTTCACTGATACGGAATTTTGTTCTGTTTGACATTTACGTGTAAAGCAATTTAGAATTCCACAGGGCAAAAAAATGAAATACGAATATAATTCGTTCTCGAAAACACGAATTCCAAAGAGATACGAATATTTTACTGAAATCTGTTGCAATGTATGAGCTATGGAAGGCAAAATATGATAATATTCAGACACTTTTCAACATGGAAAAAAAGACCCAAGTTTGGATGCTGTTCTTATGAAGATGACAGTTTTGAAGGAATTAGTGTATTCGATATGTCACTAGAAATGAAAAAAAGTCTCAATTATAATATAATAAAGAATAATTTTCTTATTATCTTGTACAGAAATCCGCTTATGGTTCAATTTCATATTCAGAAATTTTTTATAATATTTTGGTAGACTATTAACTTGAATTTCTAATAATTAGTCCAAAAAATAAAGAAAGAATAAATTCGAAAAAGGAAAATTTATAAAAAATTTTTTTTAATTATTATTAATAATTAATTCTAATTTTAAATATTAAAATTAATATTTTAATGAAACTTTTATTTTAGAATTTAAGATTCTTTAAGCATTATATGTTTGGTAAAGCATTCTTTTACTTCAATTTAGTTTAACGTAGAGCGCAGACGATATTTTTTAGCTTACTAAGAAAATTTGGTTGATAATTTCGGCAATGCGCCATTAGATGTATCGAATGAGAGAACATTACTGTTAGTTTTTTTGCGAGTAGCTCAGCAGCAATAAATTATGGAACTTTTTATATTTTATGGGTATTAACTCAATATTAAATTTCATCGTATCTAAACTTCATCTCAGCATAAATTTTGAATTAGAATGAATTCGTAAATTATTATTTCTTAATTAGATTTATGATTTTATTTTGAAAATTGGGGGAAATGTATATTCTGCTTCATAATTAATATTCAAATGGGTTATTTATAAACTCTGTGATTATTATTATTCTATTTTTTTCGCATTTTACTTCCAGTGTTGAATTCTAAAATTATTTTTGTTAGTTTTGTACAGTGGCCCTCAGTACTGAGTAGACACCTCTCGAGCTCTTTCTGAAATCCTAAAACAATATTATTAAAAACTTGTTTAAGATTGAGATTTATAAGGACATTGAAATGCACATTACAAAATATTCTAGAGTAAGAAACAAAAAGAAAGAAGCGAGAGATAATATTTTGATCCAAAAAAAAAAATTTACGAAGAAGTTTCCTATTTCTAAGTCACAAAATTAAGTATATACATCTAGCACAATTTCTTAGTTTTTTTTTAAAAAAAAATATTGTTTCGTTGCAGATAGTTTTGCATTTAGAACACATTCCAAATGGTGCATATTGATTTGAAAAGTGTTTTGTTGTTTCGCTGGATACTTTTGCTCATTATCTTTGCAATGTTGTTTGTAAGTGTTCTTTGCTCTTAATTTGATACTTTTGAATAGATTTTTCTTTTTAAAGTCACAAGTTGTTGTTTTTTTTATCACAGCGTGATAAAGAAAGGGAGGGGTGCATTCAGTTGCTTTTGCAATTGTGCAACCCCCATAACTTATCAATTTTAGCTGTACGCTTTAGGTTTGTTATCTTGTTGAAACGCAAAATGTGACCCCAAACCTGATTTATGAGCTCTTAGATTTAAATTATTCTGCGGTATATTTATGTATTTATTTTATCTATGACTCTGTCAATAAACACTAATTTTCTCACTCCTTTTTGTAGACATACAATCCCTTAAAAGAGCAAACCACTATATGTGACAATGAGTAAGTGTTTGGGGATAGTAGTCTAGAATCAAGCTTTTGCCTACCGTACCATCGATCATTACTTCCAAAAATATTGAATTAGATTTCATAATTGAAAACTATGTAATTCCAGAAGTATTCGTGCTTGGGATATGATTTTAAGCAATTGCTATCCTTATGCAATCTATTTGCTTTGAAAATAAAATGTTTTCTTCTAACTACGCGACCATTATAATGCTGGAGTAATCAAATAGTTTCTGCAGAAACGAATCTCTCTCTATTGGTGTAGATCAAACACTACTATTTTTACAGCTCTTATTTTAGAAGTTCTTCTTATAACAGGGATTTTTTCTTATAACTTATAACTTTTTCTCTTCTTAAAGTTTTAGTTGTATTATGCGAAATTTTTTTTATACTTCTGGATAACTTTTTGTACCTATCCATGACTGAGTTGAACTTTACCTACCTTTCCACGCAGAAATTAATCTACCTCCATACATTAGAAACGCAAATTTCCGAATTTCAAATTAAGTTTCAGTTCTGGAGCTCATTTCTCACCTAAAATATTTTTCCTCCTGTAAATCAAATATTGGAATTTTAAGAAAACAAAATAGATTGCTTGATTGTTGATTCATTCAAAAAAATACAGAGGTAGCAAAATCTTAATTTTTTGAAGCGTATACTCAATTTTGTGATCCTGAAATTTAGAACTTTGACGTAAAAATTTTGTTGGTAAAAATATTATATATTCTTCATTTTTTTTTCTTCCTTAATCTAATACATTTTGTAACATATATTTTATTTTTCCTGTGGATATTAAACTTAAATGAGTATGAAATAAATTGTTTTCGGTCTTTCGGAAAGAGAGTGAGAGTGTATACTCAATTTTGGGTGACACTGTAAATCTAATAATAATACAATTTCCCGTAATTATGTTTTGAACTATTTACTTCAATTTACAATCAAAACAAGCTTTGGAGGTACAAAAACAATGCAAACTTTTAACGACAAAAAAAAAAACCCAATTTGGTGATAAAAATGAAATTATTGAATCAAATATTAAAATTAAAACAAATGATAAAATATTATTATACAATGATATCCTGTTCAGGAATCAAAATTAAAGCAAAGGATGAATTACAAATACATTAAGCCTAATAATAATATACCTTAAGCCTAAAGTAATTATTGCAGCTATAAAATTCTATATATATATATATGTATATATATATATATATATATATGAATAAATCTCTACATATTGATCTAACTTCAATATCCAGAGATTTCTGTTTCATTAGCATGATAATTTTTAATACTCCAAATATTCGAGATATTTGTTCAAACATCCGTTTTTTTTTTCTTTTTTCTTAGATTAAATACGAGTACATAGGAGTGCTTACTTACGCTATTTTTCTTCTAACAGGAAAATAAATGGAGCCCTTCCATAGGTCTTTTTCATTTCCTTTTTATTAGTATCTCGATTTCCTCTTATGTTTAAGTAAGAATTTTTGGAATATCTCAAATATTTAAGGGTCGAAATGCTATCATTTCCTCTTACTGACTGAAATAAGAAAGAACAAAATAGAAAATTGCCTCATTTTAACAGCCGATTTTTTTTCTTTCAAATTCCGTGACAAATTGGTATTTTCTCATGGCGAAATTGTTTTTATGCTTAATACATGAGATAAATTTGTTTCAGGTCTATGTATTAAGTGAAATACAAGTCTTGAATGAACTGCAAATGCGGTTCAAACACGCTTATTTACAGTTTCTTTTTGCCTTTAGGCAACACTTTTTCCGAATCACTCAAATCTGAGGTCTTTAAATAAAAAAAATATATATATTTAAATATTGAGCATTTCTTCTAAAAAATGACAATTGTTTATTTTCTTTCCCGAAGTAAACAGGAAACGCTCGTTTTTATAATTGTTTTAATGAACTGATTCTTTTTTCCTCTATTATTTTTTACTACGGATTCGAACTTATTCAAGGAATACTTATTTCGTTCTCTATTTTCTATTTTTTGTTTTGTTGAAGGAAAGAGCTATTCGCGCGCGCGAAGCTTGAATAAATGTTAGTGATTTGAACAAATAAACTACTTGTAACTTTCTCGAGTGGTTATGCGCGGAAATTAGCGAATACTCTAAGTAGAAGTGAAATACCTCAGTTCTCTAATCAAGTAATTTGAAATAAATAAAGATAAACATTGGACTTGGGGGGGGGAGTTAAACATTTAAAGTAAAATCTTGATTGCACGCCCTCCTCATCTAAAACATAAAAGCTTTTTACATATAGGAAGGGACATGAAATCGATATCAAAGACAAATTTATTTATGGAAACTAAAACTGTAAGATTTCGATACCACGTTCTCGAATAAAAGTGAAACACATTAGGGCGATCGTGAGTTAAAACCTGAATTGAATATTCAATATTTTGCTCAAGAATGCCCATATGCATTATATATAAAAAAGGCTTTATATATGAAAATGTACGAATGTGTGTTGAAAGAGGGGAAGGGCGAGTTTATTGGGGTGTATTGTGTATGTACACACAGAGATGAGGGAGAAATTCGAATGAAATTTAAAGTCGGAAAGGGTCTATTCTGGAAGAGGATAAGCAATGCTAAGATTTTATGGTCTGATAGATTAGTGTTTCTCAATTTTTTGATAACCATGGTCCAAATTCGGTCTCTCTGTCTCTCTCTCTCCCTTGTTACAGCTTCACTTTCATCTGTAAAAGAGGCAACTACTTTAATCATTTCATAAGTTTAAATAATATCAATATACTTTAAATATGGAAGCAAATGCTGTTTATTTCTGTGTTGTACAGATTACATGTAATATATATTTTTTTTAAATTATAAAAATACTGCACTAAAAATTTCTCCATGAATGTAACCCGTGTGATTGAAGAACAAAAATAGCGTTCTTCAAATGTGGTTCTATTTCTGTAAGGGTTAATCAGAAATACTAATTTGTAAATAACTCACACCATTGAACGTTGTTTCTTCGAAATCCTATGTTGAAAGAACCAAAACTCTTTCTTCCTCTATTCAATAGTGTTGATTATTGAATTAAAAAATAAATAAACGGTGCTGTTCTATAACAAAACTTAATTTAACATTATGATAACTGGCAGCTCTAAGAGCTCTTCTTATTAGAAAAGAGCGAAACTTTTTACTCTCTTTTTTGTTTTACTTCATCGTTTTCCTACATTTCTATGGTCTCCATCCCCATTTCGCGGGACTCCTTTTGAATTTAATTTCCATACAGGGCTTCCCTAAATTACGCCAAAAGGAGAGGGAGTGCCTCTGTTGTTCTGTAGTTCATAAAGGCTCATAAGAGTAAGATAGGAGGATTCAGAAGTCCCTTGAAGTCCTCATGACTCGGATGATTAAAGCCTGCACTTAATCCTAATATGAGATCTAGCGCTCTAAGGGTTGTTGGTCTGGGGAAATGATCTTCATACTGTATTCCGTGGAACCCCAGAACTCCGCAAATCAAAATAAAAATTCGAAAAGAAAATTATAAAAGCTAGTTGACTAGTATTTAATATTAAGACACAAATATACATAGAATTATCTTTAAAAATTAATCAGAAGCTTTATGTATTGGCTACCGACGTCTATGACGCGACATCGGCAGCGATGTACGTGCTAAAGTAGCTTGGAATTACCAATTGTTCAGTCGACGTGTATGCGAAATAGATTCACGATCGCTGCGCAGTTGTATGACAGCGATTATATAAAGGGGAAATACTATAGTTTCTAAAAAAAGCCAAAACTGACAACAGTGAGGCGCATAAATTCATCGGAAACATGCAACTGCTTTTGCCATGTCCCAATGACGTCACAATAATCGAACACATTAAGTAAAAATAAATTAAAGGTCGCGAGACAAAAATGACGATCTCTCA
The DNA here is from genome assembly GCA_019974015.1 of Nephila pilipes. Lineage (NCBI taxonomy): Eukaryota > Metazoa > Arthropoda > Arachnida > Araneae > Nephilidae > Nephila > Nephila pilipes. Next base: position 911,971 of record BMAW01089913.1, on the reverse strand, counting down.
AAATTTCAAATAATTTAATGCTATTTTCAGTTACTTTATGGACTTTTGGTAATATATAAACTAAGCTAATACATTAATTGGGATAGGTAAAAAAAGAATTTTTTTATCTCATTTTGTACTTCAAACTAATAAGAATTGTTAGAGGAATTTTTTTTTATCGTCATAATATATTCTTGAAAATTAAACTATTTATTATTGACGAAAACAAAGATAATGTTGATCGCAATTCAGCATACACTAATTTCCTTTATATATATATTGATCAAAAGTCACTAAATTTGAACAGAAGTTATCAGAAAGTAAAATAATCTATAGAAAAAAAGGCTGAATTTTATTTAATTAAAATATATATACAAATTCACATAAATGTTTAGTTAAATTAAGTGATGTTACACATTAAAGTTCGCTTTAAGTGAACATTAAAAATCAACCCTTTACAGATTATAATTTCTTTATTCCTCTTTTCATTTTACACTTAAAATGTTTCATGTATTGCAAATCTATCAAAAACGCTTTAAATTTTATTTCATATCGCTAAGAATAGATTTGATTGATTGATTATTTATTAACGATGCTCCTATTAGCAACAAAAAGGCTGTTGACAGAGGAACGCGTAATTTTGAGTCATGGTCAAGTGAAGAGAACGATACCTAAACTAGAGCCCCACACTATGCTAATATGAAGACTTTATGTCTCGACAGATGAAACGTGTTTCCATCCCTCAACAAGACGGATCCTTAGAGAAATCAGGATTCCAGCCTACGATTCGACTGAATCTAAGCCGGCAACCATGAGCTCGCAACCATTACCACTCGACTACTGCGGCCGCCATTGGGAGTTAAAGTGCCAACTTGTAATGTTAAAATGTTCACCCCATTTAAAATGGGTTTATTCTTAAGTACTAAAATGAATGTCATAGAGAAATTCAAATCATCAAAGAAATTTTTAGAAGCAGGGAAAATACTTGAACTTTCACAGAGAGGCCTGCAGAGTGTGGTTTCTTTTCAGAAAGTGTTGGCCGCGGTAGCCGAGTGGTTATGGCCGTGAGCTCATGGTCGACGTTGTTTCAGTCGAGACGTTGGTTCGAATCCTGATGTTTCCAAAGATCCGCGTAGCGGAATGGACGCATGTTTCATCTGTCTGCACGGCGCACAGTCCTCACATTTTCATAGTGTGGAAGTTTGAAGAATGGGGTAATAACTCAGTCACTTGACCGTGGTTCAAAATGACAAGGTCCATCGATAGTGCGCTCTTGGCCGTTTTCGTCAAGTCGTGGGTTCAAGCTTTGATGCAACTAAAGACCCTCTGCGCAATTAGGACAGATGCAAGTGAAATCTGTCAGAGCTCAAAGTCCTCCCGTTAGCGTGGTGTGTAAGTTAGGAGAGAGAGATGCAAGCTCAGGTGTCGTCCTCGTCACTTGATCGAGGTTCAAAGGTATGAGAACCGTCACCAATAGCCCTCGTATTGTTTTCAGTGTGACATTAATAAAACTAATCAATCCGTCGCTAACGCCCCTCGCGTTGTTACTAAATGAGACGTTAATACAAATAAAACTATCAATCGATTAAGAAAGCTCTGTTCTTCTGTTAGAGAGAGTGTTGAATATTAATTTCTCCTGGGGATTATAGCCATTGTGCTCGATATCCCACAAAACTAATCAATCACACACACAAATTCCAGTTCCAGCAAAATTTCTTCATTTTTTAAGCAATCATGACTTATATGAATTGAAAGAGAAGTCATTTTTCTCCTTTTTGCTTCAAAGATTAGTTTAGTTTTTTATTAATTTCGCACTAGAAGCAACACGAGAGCTTATATATATATATATATATATATATATATTTCACTTTTCTCTTCAAAATAAAATACCATGTACCTAACGTTTTAATTCTGTATAGTGTCTTATAATTGATAAGTTTATTGTCCAACATTTTATTGACTGTTTGCTGACTGAAAAGCTACAGGGAAAAATAGCCTATTCACAAATAAAAGACTGAGCTCTACAGTGTCAGCACTACAGATTCTTACGTGTTTTTGAATAATAATTAAAAAAAAAAAAGAAAGAAAATTCCAAAAGCACTTTGAACTAAATAGAGTTATTTCCTTTTATAATCTATACAAATTCTTATTTAACCTGCTAAGTTCATGTTTATGTACTCATAAATATTTTCATTTCAAAAGTTTTACCCGAATATTAATCCAGTTACTATCATCCGATTGATCTGAAATTTTGCACAATTGTGTAACGTCGATGACAATACAATAATAATGAGGTATGCTCAATCAGTGACAGATTTAGGGAGCTCAGGGGACCAGGGTCTTGCACTTAACAACGTCCAATTCAGTTAAAATTTTGCATACACTTAAGACTCCCATAACTGATTTTTTTTACTCTTAAATTTCCAGACTAAAAAGAATTAAACAAATGAAAATGAAAGAAATCAAAATCAAGTTTTTTTTTAAAAACAAATGAACAAAAAGATATAAAAATAATCCTTTATTGCAAAGTAATACACAATTTATAAAAACCTGAGGCGTTAATACTTCATTTTATCTCATACATAAGTGAGTTGATATAGTACTTAATTCATCGGTAATTAGATAGGTATGTTAGTTAAGCATATAAATTATGTATTATTTTACATTTAAAATATTATTTTTACCCTTTTGTCCCTATTTATAGAAAACTCTTTTAAAAAAAAATTCATATTTTCATATATAAACATAAAGGAAGATTATTAAACTGTTGTTTGTAAGAAATGCAACACGAAGGAATCATCAGAATCAAATGAAATTCGGCAAATGTCAATTATAGATCATTAAAAAGTCAGAGCCATCCCGAGTGCGCGGCGCGCAGCGCCCTCTTGAAGATGCTGAAAGCGTATAAATAAAGTGCTGTAGCGGGACGCTTTCGAAAGTTCTATCATTTGTTAGTGCAGCGTTTAGGAGACCTGAGTATCCCAATACGAGAATAAGCAAATTCGCCCAAGCACTGATTGAACGGGAGATAATCTGGCTTCGAAAGTTGAGTTTTCCCTATGCAACTAGCAGCTCGTTGAGGGAACATTCCACAGGCGGATGCTGAGTTTGGAACAGTGGACCGACGAGCACCGAACAACCGGAAAAAACAGGCACTGGACGAAGAGGCAGCGCGAGCGCGATGATCGGACACCTGCCTCGCAATGGCGGTGACATCGCGGCATCAGCTCTCCAGGCAGCTGGGCACGTTGTTCACGCTGGCGTACACGTGCACGGCTTCGTGCCAATCTTGCGTCGTCTGCTGCGCCGATGCAGTGCGTGGGTGTCCTTATGCGTGACTCTCTACGATGGGAATCATCGTTAAGGCTGCGGCTCTGGCAGTGGGTCTCTTCGAGCACAGATGCATGGCCGATTGGCCCTTAAGTCTTCGTGAATCGCTTCAATTTTGACCGCGATGGCCGGTAAAGTTAGCAAGTTGGCTCATCAACGCTGCCCTTCCTGAGTGCTATTATTGAAACTATGAATAGTGGTCGAAATCTGGAGTCTGGTCTGGTTAGTGGATTGCAATAGACATGATCCAATTTGGATCGAATTGGAGGGTAATGCACTGAACAAGGTACGCCAGAATGCCACAGCCTGAATGTGCGTTCCCCTCCTTCCAAGGCATCCCGTGGAGTATACTTCGCAGATAATGTCATCGCACATGAGCAGCGACCGTTTCGATGACTTGACTTCAGCACACGCATAACTTCCTTCCTTGGCCTTTTACCACCGGATATGCTCAGCGCTATTGAGCACTGGATATGGTTGGTCGGCGTCTCTTGCTCATGATCCGTCCTGCAAGTTTCCCAAAGAGAACTTTGGTTGCGCATACAAGGAAGGAATCTCTTCCTCAAGCAGATATTCAACATCTGTTTGACCATGCCACGTTGCGTGATAGCACACTATAACTGCTGGTCGCTGACCAAATACTCGATTCGACAGCTTATCTTTTTCTTTAGTTTTGAAAATTTCATCCATTTATTTGATCAGTATTGTCGGTTTCTTGCATTAAATTTCATTTGATCTATATGATTCTTTCATGGTGTTGATTTTCTACAAACAGCAGTATATATTCAACTAAAAGGTTCCTTGTCTTTCATTTTATCTTTCTGAGAACAACAATATCAAAATAAATTAGAATTTCTTAAAATTTTTCATTTCAAACCTCACGAAAATATTTTATTTTTTCCCCGATATGATTTAAAACATGTTTGTCTAAAGTGCGGCCCAAAAGCCTTTAAAATGCGATCCAAACGCAAATTATGAAAATATTTAAATTTATACATTTTTATTAAAAAAATAAATGTTTGCAATAATTTTCATATATAATTAATTCGTTGACACTTATTTTGAAATAATAATTTAAATAAAAACATCTTAGTATGCTATGAGAATTTATGTTTCGAATTATGTGCGTATCCACTCGACGGGGAATGTTTTAAAGGATTACAATATTTGTATGCAGCATATTACATTGTATTTTGATTTCCTAATCCTTTTGGATAAGGGAGCCCTTCACAGAAAAGGAGGCCTACCTCATTATCTCTATAAATAAATAAATTGTATTCATATCTTGAAATGGAATGCATTGAACTGCAAAGTGACTTTCAGCTGAAACAAAAATTTGCGGATGTTTCTTTACTGGAGTTTTATAAAGATTACCTATCTCGCGATAAATATCCAAATTTTCACAACCATGCTTTATTTAATGTCTTCAGTCTTTTGGCAACATTTGTTGAACAATTATTTTCATGAATGAAGCATACAAAAAACAAAACTAGGACACTGATAAACATCTTGAAAAGATATTAAGAATTGCAACCTCGTCTATTGAACTCGATATCGATTTGCATGTTCGACAAAAGCAAATTCATCTATCTCATTAATTTGAATTTTTTCCATCTTTATGAAATCCAAACTGGATGAAAAGAAACTTTTACAAATTTAAAATAAATATGTACATAAATATATCTAATTCAAATTTAAAAAAATATATATAGTAAAAAGAAGTTAATTTATTTTAATAAAACTACATAGAATTAATTTTTATTTCGTTTTGTTGAAAAAATATTGTATATGTGGCCCAGCAATTTTTTTTTTTTTTTTTTGTTGCAATGGGGCCCTCAAACGGCCATAGTTTAGATACCCATGATTTAAAATGTGCAAGCTTACTTCGGTTCAATTTAATTGAACAGAAAACTTTAAAAGCTCTTCGTCTCAAAATAAGACTTTTCATCATCTCGGAAGAGATATTTTAAACTATTTAAGATAACCTTACGGAAAAAAATTGTTCAATTACTTTCATCATATTATTTTGCATGGTGTGAGCTAAAATCATTCTATTTCGTACTTATTTTACACCTTTTCAGTGACAAATAAATATTAAAATTTGAAAAAAATAAGTGCCGAATAAGAATAATGCTTAAAAATTTGAAAACTGCACTAAATGTTTAATATTTTTAGCTTAAATGTATATTTCAAAGCATTTATTTTTGCATTATGGGAGAAAAATTACATATTCTGAAGCAAAAATTTTTTAATATAGTGAGCGCAAATCAATATTCCATTTAATAATGTGAAAGCAAAGAATTGGGAATAAACAATATTTTATAAATTATTTGAAATTTTATGAATATTTAAAATTAATTTGTCTTATAAAAAAATTGTTTTATCTTATAATTTACATACATTTTTATTGTTCATTATAAAATTATTTTATCTTTATTATTTTATAAATTATTTAAAATTTTATATGAATATTTAAATATAAATTATAAGTACAAATTATAAACTTTCACGTACGAAAAATTGTATCATTTCAGCAAAATTCAAGAAAAGATATGAAACTTGAAGAAAATGGAATAGTATACATTTTATACTGTATTTTTCATCTATTCGTGTATCACAGAAAGAAGCAAAGTAGAGAATATTTTCCCCAGACATAATATTTATTTTTAACATCAAATAGAATAAAACAGTCTGACAGTTGTAATAAAAAGCATTTAGCTTATAGATTTAAAAAACAAAAGTCGGTCTCGTCAAAAAAAAAAAAAAAAAGAAAGAAAGAAAGCTTCTTTAAGACAGTAAGTCATACATGTAAAAAAGCTAAACAAACAATGCAGAAAGAGAAGGGGGGAAATAGTCGCTACGATCTTGAATTACGGTGTGACGTATTTGTCTAAATGTGAATCAGTTCCGTTTTTTTTTTTTTTTTTTTTTTTTTTTTAATTATTCCGTTAGTAGTAAATGGGTTCAATAAACCCACGAGAGATTTCCTTTGTACACCGACTTTTGCCTCAGACAAATGACAAAACAATTTGCTTTCCAAAGCATTTCTTAAACAGTGATGTTGCTAAATTCCTCTCTTAAAAAAAGTTGAAAATAAATGTATTTCTCTCACACAATAAATGGAGAGAGAGAGAGACTGTTATGTATGGAGTTATCTTTTTTACTTTTCTTTCTTTAATAAAGTGCAACATTTTTAAATAACAGTGACTTGTATATCTTGAAATAAAAAACGTTTTGGAATGTTTTATAGAAACATTTTTGCATGTATAATTTAAATAATTATTATTTGGCAAGTGAAGTTCGTTTTTTTTCTTATTTCATATAATTTTTTTGTTCTTCTACGATTAAAAAATCAAAACAAAAATAAACTGCTATGTAAATTTATCAGTTGAAAACCTAAGGTAAAATAAATCGTTATTTTTGAAGGAAAAAAAGATTCTCTCTCTCTCTCTCTCTAAATGGATATGTTCTGTGCGATGTCCAAATTTACAATATATTTTAGGGTGTAAACCAATTCCTTCACAATTTTTAGTTTTAGTTCTGAGGAAAATTTTAACAAAGGGATTTCAGATTTATATGATAAATAATTTTAAAAAAAAAGAGAGAAATATTTTAACAAATTATATTGCAATAGTCTGATAGAAATTTCATGTATTTATATCATTTTCACAATTTATTTCAAATATCCTTGCATTTACATGAATGTGTTCAATGTATATTTCTGATATATATATATATTTAAGAAAATTAATGAAACGAAATTCCCCATCATAAACATGTTTCATTTTAAAATCTCTTGTTGTTGTTATTACGAAAAAACGATTAGAGTATAAATTTTCAAACTAATTGATTCTATTTAACTATTCACATATTAATTTCAAAATGTCGTACCTCGCTAAAGGACTTCGGGAAAATATGTTTATCCTCGCGGAAGAATTAGATCTAAAGCCTGATTCTTCAATGACTGTTAAGAAACTAAGGGACTTAATCATTAAAGATACAGAATATAAGGAGAAACTCACTAAAAATTTGCTTACGACTATAATAGAGCAGTAAAAAGAAAAAGAAGAAACATTGCGCCTTGAAACTCTTGCCGAAACGAAACGATAAGAAGAATTTGAAGAAAAGTTGCGTCTAGAAACCCTTGCTATAGAAGAGAAACGACGTCAAGATCAACACGAAATTGAGCTAGAGCGATTAAAATTAGAAAATCAACTCAAATTATACACAACGGTTGACGAAAGCGACAATTCGATATTACTATAGGCAATGAAATATCAAAATTTCTCCATAAATATGAAGTTAAAGAAGATATTAGTTTATATTTAGTCTTATTCGAATGTCGAGTGCAACGTTTAACTATTCCAAAAAAACATTGGGTTTCATATCTTTTAGGACTCTTACCTTCCGAAATTTCTCACATCATCGCACGCGAACCAGAAGAGATAGCAAACAACTACGACCACGTAAAAGAACTCCTGCTAAAAAAATTTAAATTAACGCCAGAAAAGTTTTGCCAGTTATTTACCACGCATCAAAAAGTTTATAGCCACACTTGGACCGATTTTTATCACGAACTTGCTACATATTTCGACGGGTGGACATCAGGGTTAAAAATTGAATCTTTTGAAGAATTAAGAAAACTGATCATCTCAGATCAAATAAAACATAGAGCTCCTATCGACTTTAAGCAACATTTTCTAGACGAATGGACAACGATAAATTCGCTAGCCGAATTAGCAGAAAAATTTGAAGAGTACGAAGACATCAAGAGAACATTAAGTCAAAGCTAGTTAATACGTATTTTAGGGGGAATCAAGATTTCAGAGCTCCAGAAAAATTTCGACAATTTGAATCTCCACGAAAATTCGAGTAGGAAAGTTGCAGCGACCACGAGTTACAATCGGCATCACGAAGCTCAATCCTCCAGTCACGGAAGTTATGAAGAAAGTCACATGAAAACTCAAATAAGGAGAGACGGATCCAAAACCGAATTCATGGGAGAGTAAAATATTCAAGTTCAAATGTTTCTAATCACGCTCAAACGAATTACTCCAGGATTAGAAGATTCAACGATTCAGCGAAAGAGGCAAATACAAGAACAACGAATTTCCCGAGCGAAACAAGCAAGCCTACAGCAACCTGTGCCACTATAAAGTCAAGAAAGTCCACGCACCAAGGAAATAATATTTGGAAATAAGAAAATTACTGCGCTTATCGACACCGGAAGTACCGTCAGTCTACTACGAGAAAATACCAGCAGAAGAATAATCGATCCAACGAAGCTAGCGAAGAACAAAATTCTCTTAACCGGCATAGGTGATGCTCAAGTCACTACGATAGGATCTTTCGAACAGGAATTTCAGATGGATGAAGACAACTATACACTAACTGGGCAAGTGATACATACAACAAAACTGAAATTCGAAGCAGTCATAGCTTCAGATATTTTAGATCGAGCATCAGTCAACTTCACAATGAATGGTGTAGAACTTGTTAATTATGAAAATCAAGTATTCTTTTAATCCTAAAATCAAAAAGAACTTACGAAAATGATAGAAAGCTACAAGCCTGAAAAGACGGCAAGCACCGATGTCACCATGCGAATTATTTTAATAGATGATGAACCAGTTTGTCCATCGCCACGCCGAATAGCATTTACGGAAAGAGAAGAAGTAAATAAACAAATAGAAGAATTTCTCAAAGAAGGCATCATACCCCCCAAGTTCATCAGAATACGCCAGTCTAGTCGTAATGGTCAAAAAGAAAGATGGAACTTCGAGAATGTACGTCGATTACAGAAATTTCAACCAGAAGCTAGTGAAAGATAAATTTCCTTTACCTCTCATCGAAGATGTTTTAGATACGCTACAAGAAGCAAAAGTTTACTCCGCGTTAGATTTACGAAACGGTTTTTTCCACTTCAGCATTGATGAAGATTTCAGAAAATTCACGTCTTTTATCGTTCCAGATGGACAGTTTGAGTTCAACAAAGTTCCTTTTGGGTTAAGCACGAGCCCAGGTGTTTTTCAGAGATTTGTCACAAGCATTTTCAGAGGCCTTAAGAATTTTAGTAAGCTATATGGATGACCTTATTGTGCCAGCAAAAGATGAAAAGGAAGGACTCCAAAAATTTATAAAATTGTGTTCGAAGTTGCAAAGAAATATGGTCTGGAGATGAAATTCAAGAAGTATCGGTTTCTAATGCGAAATATTGAATTTTTAGGTCACTCAGTAGAGAATTGAATCATCAAGCCCTTAGTCGTAAAGACATCAGCAGTTGCAAAGTTTCCAGAACCAAAGACCGAAAAGAAAGTACAAAGTTTTCTGGAATTAACAGGATATTTCCGAAAATACATCAAAGATTACTCGAAAATTGCGAAAACGTTAAGCGACCTCAAAAGGAAAGAAAATCCACTTGTTTTTGGAACACAACAGAAAGAAGCATTCGAAAAGTTAAAGAACATATCGTCTGAAGATCCAGTCTTACGCATTTACAAATATAGAAGAAAAACAGAATTTCAAAGAAAAGATGCCAAGAAGAACATAGAAGAAATACAATTCGAAAATTGGAAGATTTACAAGAAGAGAAAAAATATATCTGCTGATGTGATAAAGCTCCAGAATACAAAATGGAGATATGATAAGAGATTTCTCTTCTATCATCACCATTTAAATATCAAATGTAGATAGTTATTATTTGGTGAAGCTCGTTTCATTTAATTTCATGCTATATTATTTTCTTTTTATGTACTAGATATTACCTTGTGTTATTTACATTTTCTATATATGCTTATTTGCATTTATGCTGTTTTATATCAGAATTTTTATCACTCTACTATGATAAAGAGTTTCAAAAATTAATTACATACTTTGCTCCATGTAGAGTATTCAAAAGTTTTGAAATTCATTTCTTACTATTTTTGTGTTATTGGTTATTTTGAAAAATATGAAATATAATTAGTGAAGTTTTGCAAATTCCAGTACAGCTGGAGGCCAGCTCTATTTGGAGGGGTCGAACTCTGTAGGATTTTCCAGCTAATTATCATAGAATTTATTGTATTTTCTAATGCACTGTAAAACCAGGTCCTCGGTCACTCGATAGAGGGCACCACGAATCAGCGTCATGTGATAGCTCATGCAACGCCACCTATTCCAGAACAAAACTAAGTGACATTTCGTTCTCGCTCTCTTCCCTCCACTTTCCGCTTCTCTTCTCCTTCGCATTACCCGCGTCGGAAGTAAACTCCGAACACCAGAGCGCGTTCCAATACCCATCGCTGATATGGGTTAAATGAGACCACCATCTATTTTTCTCCGATGAATTGGTCAATTTGAATATAGTATTTTGTATATATTTTCCTTTCATCATCTCTCCTAATAAATTTTAAGTAAAACTACGTCAAGCCTCGTCATTGAAATGATACGAAGTCATCATAGAATCCGGTAATGGAATTACTCCCCTAGACAAACCAGCCCTTTGCGTAAGAACAAACCACCGTAGATTCGGGATTTACAATCTCATCACCCCTGTTCTATACACACTCACATATATATATATATATGATGGTTGTATGTGTAGAGGTCTAAAGAAGAGATTCCGCTGATTCCATTAATTTGCTTTTACGCGGTAGGCTGGAGTCTAGAATAAACTTTTTTTCCGAGTTCCATGGTGTATGTACCGGTTTAAGGATGAAGGCTGGTATTTTAGTTATTCTGTTTATTTTCGAAGAGATGAAGGAATAGTATTAACAACGGGGTTTTGTACACAGTTTGATTTTTTTTAACGAACTATTTCATCCTGATGAAAGATAGCACTTCGAATTTGTGGCGTTTCGACGACGGACGTTGGAACGCGTGTTGGCATTCAGAGTATGACTTTTCTGCTGTTCATATCAGGAGTGAAACCGCGATCCAGCGCTTCCGAGGGAAGAGTGCTGATGGACTATTGGTCTGATATTAAGAATACCTTCTATTTTTGTTGTTACTGTCAAATATTCCTCAAAAGTAAGTTTAATAGAATCGACAGCTCTTCTTAAACGGTGTTTAAATTATTTTACTCCCAATTCCCACAATCCTTCAACTAATACCCTCTAATTTTCAACTTGTTCTCTCTGCACATAAATAATTCGCTGCTAGCTAAAGAGGGTTGCTCATTAGCTGAATCACCATAGTTGAAAAACAAAGATTGAGACATATACCTTGTGATATGTACTCTTGCGTTGACCCTTGTACTTAATAAAAAGAAAAGGACTCAGAAATTGATAATTCGAGAATGGAGGATTGGGATTCACTCTTTCAGCAGGTAAGTTTCTCAGTAATTGTTGGCAGGAAATGGGCTGATTTTTCAAACAAGTAACACATTCATTAACAATTTTTCTCGTGAAATCTTTTCCTCCTATTTACCAGAATTTTCGGCAAACACAGTTTGACAAAGCTTGAGGCCTAAGTGTAAATATCTTTTGTGAAAGGTTTCCATCATAGTTCTGGTAAGTCTATGTCTAGATGGCAATAGTTTTGGATGTTTTACATCATTTGAATTTCGCAAACGTCCACTTACACGAAGTACTTTATTACTACCTAAAAATGGAATTAAGTTACTTATTTTGCTTTGCTTAACATCTTTACCTTTAACGAAACATGCAGTCTCTTAAAAACTCATTTAATTGAACCAATCTTACCAAAACATTCGATGCAACGTTGAGCTCTCCAGTAATCAAACTACCTACCTTAAGCTTTTCAGGATTCTTAATATTATGATAAAAACTGAAAATATAATTTAAAATTCAACAAAGTTTAGTGAAATTATTACTAATATTTAGAAAATTCGCAACAAAATCTTCTTTATAATCTACTAACAATACCTATTGAACAGAAGGTTTCAATTCACTATTATGAGTATTATCTAATGAATTAACATAATCATTTGGAAGTGCAATGTCTAAGTTCAAACAAGTGGGGCCATATCGCCATAGAGAGTTCTTTAATAAATCTGTAGCTGATGTACCATGAGATATAATTTCTGAAGGATTGCTGGAAGACGGAATATATCTTTAATCATAGTCGGATCACAATGAGTTCATCAATTTTACTCTGTTGAACACAAAAGTTTTGAGTCTTTCAGGAGGAGTGCGAATCCTAGCTAATACAACCTTAGAATCACTCCTCACATATATATGGTTGAAAGGAACTTGTAACATAAAAATCCCCTTTGACACAAGGTGAGCCAAAAGTAGAGCAGCAGATAACTCTAGGCGAGGTATTGTTAACTCATTAATAAGGAAAACTGTTGATTTGCTGCACACTAAACTTGTTTTAAATTTTTAATTGATATATTTAGAATTTATATAGAAGGCTGCGCCAAAAGTCTTTTCCGAAGAATCACAAAAACCTTGTATATCTATAGAAATAGCATCTGGGAGAAGGGTCTATACTTCTGGATTGGCAGTTGGTTTACTTCAGGGAAATGATCTAAAAATTTTAACCAGTCCTTCAATTCACTTGATGGTATAGAATCATTACAGTTTAGCTTTAACAGCCGAAGTCTCTGAAGAAATATTTTTGCTCTTGGGATTACTGAACCGATCTAACCCAAAGTATCAAACTGTATGATGTCATGGCTCGTATATTTATTTTTTTTGATACTTAATTCTTGGAATGTATATATTCTGTACTTGATTGACGTCACTTCCCCTGCAAGAGAGGAAATTGATTCACTACCCGTCCAGACAGTTTCGCAGACGAGACGTTGTCCTCGGCGAGAGTAGAGGTCTGTAAGATGAATTCTGGTGTAATTATATGAGTTGACATGAAGTTGTTAATAAATGATTTTGGATTAAAAATGGATGCCTCGAAATATATTTGCCACAATGCCACAGCTTAAATTTATTGGTGGCTAGCGTTGGGATATGATCCCGATTGAGAGAAAAAAAGTTGTATCGGTATGTGGTGACAGTGAGCCACACCTTTTACGGCGAAGAATGCCGGTGATATAACCATCCTTGGTTATTGTTTTAAGTGCACCCTGCACGTTGCTAACTTTTTTGTTTGATGAAAGTGCGCCCTGCACATTGCTAACTTTTTTGTTTGACGGAAGTGCGCCCTGCACTTGGAATAAAACGTGTGAAAAAAAGAAGTGCGCCCTGCACTCGGAATTAATCGTTTGAAACCAGAAGTGCGCCCTGCACTTTAATCGTTTTGAAGAAGGTCCGCACTGCATGTTTATTCTTTTATCTGATGAAAGTGCCCCTGTACTCAATTTTGAAGAAATAGATCACCGTTTCGAAGAAAGTACTCCCTGTACTTAGTTTACTGAAAAAAGTACTCCCTGTACTTAGTTTTACTGGAAAAAAGAAAGTACTCCCTGTACTTAGTTTTACGTCGTCTTCAAGAAAGGTTTTGAAGGAGTTTTATAGTACCGTGTTCGATTTTTTTTTTTTTTTGTTGTTGTTGAAATTGCGTCTTGTCATCAAAAGAAAAAAAAAAGTTTTCTTTTTCCTTACTTGAAAAATTTATTTTCTATGATTTTAGTTTGCAAAGAAACTTTTGTTGTGATGCAGTATAGTTTTACTTTGATTATATATATATATATATATATATATTGTGTTATTACCGTATTTTAATGAAAATATTATGTGTGTGCAGAGATCATAAATATCTCATAGCTATTGTTAAGAAAAATCCAGAGAAGTTTCGTTTTCCTACATTAGATAGTATTGGAGAGTTATTTTATTTTTGTGTGAAAATCGTAGTAATATTCTAAGGGTTTACTGCATTTCTTATTTTATGTGTGTTAGTTAAGAACTGAAATTGTGTTGTTAAAAGGAATCACTTTCGGTTTTTTTTTTTTCAAATGTAAATTTAGTTTTGATATTTTTATTGAATATGTATGCTCTTTCTTAATTTAATTGCAAACATCACAGAAAGTAGACTTAAGGTAATAAAAATTGTGTCCAATTTCGTTTCAAATTTTTAATTTAAAAGAAAGTCATTTAGTTCTGTTTTTGAAATATAAGAATTCTATGAATGCTTTATTGTATTTATGTGAATATTTTTATGTACTTTTGGAAAAGGAAACTAAGTTATATTTCGGAAAAATTTTCAGTTTGATATTGTAAATTCATAGATAGGCCAAAATTTTAGGTTTATTTGAGTCAATTAGCTTTCTGGTGGGTTTTTTTTTTTTTTTTTTTGCTTTCCTTAAGAAAATGGCTTATTTAGCCAAAGGTAAAAAAGGAGGATTTAATCAGATTGTCTGAAGAATTAAACTTAAAAATTACTCAGGATATGAAAATGATAACTTTAAAAGAAATTATTCTTAAGAGTGATGGATACGATGAGGAATTCGTTAAATCGATGTTTTAGGAATTTGTTAAAGAGAGAAAACGGAAAGAAGATTGGGAAATTCAAGAGAAAAAAAATTGAAAGAAGAATTGGAATTTCAGGAGCGAAAACAGAAAGTAGAATTTGAGGGGAAAAGGCGGAGAGAAAGTTTTGAGCTGGAAAAATTAAAGCTAGAAGTTCAAATAAGATCAGCTCAAGAACCACAAATGGAAGGTGCAAGAATACTCATTAAGGAATTGAGCAAGCTTCTTCATAAATATGATATGAAGGAAGATATAAGCCTGTATTTAGTACTATTTGAGCGTCAAGCTAGTAGAATATCTCTACAAAGGGAACTTTGGGTCATACATCTGTTGGGGCTACTACCGCAAGAAATCACGCAGATAATTGCACGTGAGTCTGAGGAAAAGGCCAATGCTTATGATCACGTGAAGAAATTATTGTTAAAGAGATTTAAGTTAATTCCTGAAAAATTCCGACAACTGTTTAATACGCACCAGAAAATTGCTGAACGTTCCTGGCAAGATTTTTATCATGAACTGTAGACCTATTTCGATGGATGGACGTCTGGACTAAAAGTTGAAATCTTCGATCAACTCGGGGATTTAATCATTGCAGATCAGATGAAAAAACGTGCACCGTTTGAGTTTAAGGAATACTATTTGGATGAATGGTCCATAATTAATTCACCTTACAAAATGGCTGAAAAATTGGAAGAATTCGAAGATGTGAGAAAAAACATTTCAAGCTAAGCCAGTTAATTCATTTTCGAGAGACAAAGATGGAGTTAAAAGACTAAGCAAGTTTGAAAGATTTGACAAAAATTCCCGAAGGGTTGAAAATATTAAATACGAGTCAAACAAAAATGAAAGAAAACTTTTTGGACCTAGTCACAGTAAGGAATTAGAAAAAAGAAGACAACTGAAATGCCTTTACCGTAACGCTCTTGATCATATACTTTCAAACTGTCCAAAATTGAAGAAAGCTTCAGAGCCTGTAAATTCTGTTTCTTAATGTGATGCAAGAACAAATTTTTTGCAGCCATATACTTCTCATGGAAAAATAAATGGTATCAGTACCGAAATCCTTCGCGACACTGGAGCCATTATAGATATTGTTTGCCGTAAATTTGTGACACCCGAGGATATGACTGGTGAACATATATGGGTGCAACAACCTTTGGATGCTAGTTCAACTTGCTTACCGCTAGCAGAAGTTATTGAATGTGAGTGGGGCAGAATATTCAAAAAAGCGGCTGTTATTCCAGATGAACTGTATCGTGGTCATTATCTTCTAGGGAATAGGACTGCTGCTCTCTTCGAAAATGAAGGAAACAATTCATTGCACCAAGTGAATGCGGTTCAAACAAGTAGATAGAAATTGCGAGGAAAAGAAGAGACTTCTGAACAGTTAGTAGAAGAACCTCAAAGCATTGTTATTAACAGTGAAGATGTGAATCCAGAAGAGGATGAACTCCTTCCTATTGATGATGAATTCCAGGCTGAATTAATCAAACTTGATGTGGATCAGCTCGTGCAAGTTCAAAGGGAAGATGCAGAATTAATGCCTTTGATGAAAGATGTTGAAAAGGAGGGAGATTCAAAAGAGTACGAGTTATACAAAGGAAAATTACTGTTAAAACGGAAAGTAGATAAAAGTGGGTTGGAAAGGAAAATAATTTTCATACCCACTAAATTCCGCAAAGATATTTTAAAATTGTGCTATGAAGGTACCTCTGGTCATTTGGGAACGACCAAAACGAAGGATCGCTGGGTGAAGTATTTTTTCTGGAAAAATTGTTACAAGGATTGCGAAGACTATGTCAAAACTTGCGATCCTTGCCAAAGGGTGGGAAAATCTAGCGACAAAAGGAAGGCCCCAATGACTTTGGTTCCTGTTATTACGGAAGTGTTTTCGAAACTTAACATTGATACTGTTGGACCACTACCTGTAACCACTTCTGGGAAGAAATACCTACTAACAATAATGTGTATGTCATCAAAATATCCGGATGCTGTAGCTTTGTCTGACATAACCTCCGTGTCGGTTATTGATGCTCTTCTGCAGATATTCAGTAGAACTGGTTTCCCGAAGGAAATTCAACATGATCAAGGAACCTCATTTATGAGCGAATTAACATCTTTTTTGAACGATTTGGAGTTAAAGTTGTCAATAATTCGGTCTACCACCCACAAACCAATCCGGTGGAAAAGTTTCACCGCATCATAAATCGAATACTTCGAGTTCTGTGCTTTGAAGAAGGACCAGAATGGGAAAAACATGTTCATGCCGCTTTATTTGTGTTGAGAACAGTGACACACGAATCTACTGGATTCAGCCCATCAGAACTTGTTCATGGAAAGAATCTAAGAACTCCAAATACTCTACTATATGAGAATTGGTTACAACCAGAAGAAGAAGAAAATTCTGTTGTAGAATATGTGCTTATCCTGATTAATAGGTTAAAGAAATGTCATGAACTTGCCATCAAAAATATGGAAGAGAATAATCAAAAAAGAAAGAAATGGTATGATAAGAACAGCATTAAAAGAGAGTTTAAACCTGGAGATAAGGTACTTGTTCTTTCTACCTCGCCGAAAAATAAGTTATCCGTCAAATGGTATGGACCTGGTACAGTGGAAAACAAAATTTCTGAAACGAATTATATTGTAAATCTTCCTGATAAGAAAAATCAACCCCAAATTTATCACGTAAATTTACTTAAACCATACTATCAAAGACACGAGTTCGAAAATCTAGTTATTGCCCACAATGAAGAAACTTCAGAGTTAGATGAAGAATTTCCTGAAGTTGAAAACGATCCAAATATTCTTAATCTGGAAGAGATTCTGAAGATTAGTGAAATTGAATCCAGATTAAATGAAAAACAAGTAAATGGGTTAAGTAACCTACTGTGCAAATATTCTCGTTGTTTTTCAAACGTTCCTGGACTTACCAACATAGTCAAATTTGATATTGAACTTACAGAGAAGATGATTTGTGCGAATCCATACAGAATGTCTCCTAGACAAACACATATTTTAAAGGCAGAAATCGACAAAATGCTGCTAATGAAAATAATTGAAGTTGTAGAAAGTGATTTTACATCACCAATGATCCTAGTGGAAACAGCTGAAAAGGATTCCAGACCATGCATTGACTTTAGGAAGCTGAACGAAATCGCAACGACACAATATTTCCCTATACCTAACATCGAGAAACGGATTGAAGCAGTTGCTGCAGCTAAGTACATTAGTGTGCTAGATTTGTCAAAGGGCTATTGGCAGATACCCCTAACCAAAGAAGCACAAAAATGTGCAACATTCGTTGCCAGTTTTGGATCCTTTCGACCGCTTAGAATGTCAATTAGAATGAAGAATGTTCCCTTCTACTTCAGTAAAATTATGGCTGAACTATTGAGAGGGTGTGAAGAATTTTCTGTGCCTTGCAATCTACTCCCTCGACTAGACTGAACACCTGATACATCCTGACTGAGTGTTGGATAGGATTGACATGGCTAAATTATGCCTTAAAATAAACAAATGTAGATTTCTTCAATCACAAGTTAAATATCTTGGACATCAAGTTGGACAAGGGAAGAAATCTCCTAACGAGATTAAGATCCAAACTATCAAGGAGTTTCCAGTTCCCTCATCAAAGACTGACATTCGAGCATTTTTGGAATTATCAGGATACTATCGGAAATATATACCACAGTTTTTAATTTTAGCTGCACCATTGACTGAATTATTAAAGGGACGACATAAAAGGTCCAAAATTTTGTGGAACGATCAGTGTCAGCTGGCGTTTGAAGAACTTAAGAAGCGTCTCACCGATAATCTTGTGCTATATGCTCCAAAATTTGATATTCCTTTCATCTTACAATGCGATGCATTCGATGCGGGGATAGGAATAGTTCTGTCTCAAACAGACGAAAAGGGTGAAGAACATCCTGTGTTGTATTTGAGCAAGACATTTACATCCACTGAACAAAAATACAGTACTACTGAAAAAGAATGTGCCGCAATTATTTATGCTGTCAAGAAATTCCGATGCTATTTGGATGGACAGTAGAAATTTTATATCCAGACTGAATCCCTGAATATTTAATCCTTTAGTATGGCTTAGGAAAAACTCTGGTATTAATCCTAGACTGATGAGATGGTCATTAGCTATACAATTTTGGAACTATGACGTCATTCATAAAAAAAAAGGGGGGGAGGAGCACCAGAATGCTGATTGCTTAAGTAGACTATTTTAAAGGGAAAATTATATGTGAAAATGATGTATGTAATGTAATAGTTTCCTGGAAATAATTTTTTGGTATACACTGTGTATTATTTGTATATGTTTGTCTTACTTCGTCTCATTAGTATGTACATAAGGTAATTCCTTAAATGTGTAAACTTTTCTTGAAATACTTTTTACTGATGTAAAAAGATCTTAACTGGGGAGGAGTTGTGACTTCATGGCTCGTATATATATTTTTTTATACTTAATTCTTGGAATGTATATATTTTGTACTTGATTGATGTCACTTCCCCTGCAAGAGCGGAAATTGATTCACTACCCGTCCAGACAGCTTCGCAGACGAGACGTTGTCCTCGGCAAGAGCAGAGGTCTGTAAGATGAATTCTGGTGTATTTGTATGAGTTGACATGAAGTTGTTAATAAATGATTTTGGATTTAAAATGGATGCCTCGAAATATATTTGCCACTTCGCCACAACTGTCTAGCGATGGTGGAAAGGACTTCACGCTTTGTAAAGCTTTTTGATTGTTGTATTGTAACTTTAAACCGGAAATAATCGGATGCGGGGTGCCATAACATGCTCAGTGTTTTAACTGAGAGTAGATCTGATGAAAAGGTATATTCTGCAGTATAGTTGTCATTTAACAAATCAGGATGATTAGATACCTATTTGTGCAACTACATGCCTCTGGTTTCCAGGAGCTGAATCAATTGAAATTGTAAATTCTTTACTTCTTCTAAGCTATCTGAATGCGACAAAATATCATCTACGTAGGTATCATTAAGCACCACAGAAGATGCTCGAGGAAACCCTTTCTGCTCATCTACAGCGAATACCTTTAGTGTTCTTGTTGCCAAAAATTGTACACAAGAAGTTCCATAAGTTACAGTTTGAAGTTTATAAGTTTTCATAGAAGCAAAAAGACTTTGTTTCCCCACTACTTTTTGTAAATTTCTACTTGATTCCTCAATGAGAGTTTGCCTACGCATCTTTCTAATATCCACATTGAAAGCATATTTATGCAAAAGGAACTTATCGATCATAAAAAACAGCTCTTGTTGTACGGTTTCATCATTCAGTAATGTAGGATTTCGAGAAATTCTACTGCTTGATTTCGATGATGTGAAGTGGGGTTGATGCGCTTTCTGGGCAAAAAACCATAGTATAGGGAATATAATAGTCTTCATAGGATCTCTCATTATCTATGACTCTTTCCATTTGACGAAAGGAAAATTATTCATTCATGAAAACCTTATACAATGTTGCCATCGTTTTATTTTTATTTAACATTTTGCAAAGTAAGTTTACACGCTTCTTTGCTATTTCCACTGCGGAACTCAAGCTGTTTCTTTTTTCCTCTAATATTGGCAATTTTACCACATAACTTCCCGTTTCGGTTCTTTTGTGTGTAGCACGAAAATGTTTCTCACAATATTCCCTTTCGAATGATTTTGAGTCACTATCCCCAAGGGATGATTCTAATTAATAGAAAAAAGAAAAAAAAGCTATATCTAAAATTTCAAGCCAGAAAAATAACAAGATTCTGAATTATTGAGACTTCCCTGTAACTAAATACTCTAACACACTATTTTGGAAGGAAAAAAAAGAGAGATAGAGAACCATCATGTGATCTGAATTTTTCTGCCTTAAGCAACTCCTAATATAATTTAGATCCTAATAAACTGATTTTACTGGGAATATGAAATGTTGGATCAGCAAGCATAATTTCACTTGGAAAAATAATGTTCGAAATAATAATTAGGCATTAATCCAGTAATACGAGGCAAAATAAAAAAATTGTATTAAGTCTTACAAAAATCATTTTCTCAATTTGATAATTTTGCTTTTGCCTTGTTTTCCTCTAAACACTCGCCGCAATTAATTCCCGCTGATTCTTACTTTATTTAAAGGTAAAAATTCAGCTACATCTGAAATTAGAATGCTTATACTTTATTAGAACTTTCAACGGGCACTTGGCCTGCGCAACAGACCTAAGCCGGAATCAGTAGAATGTTTATACTCGAACCCGCGCGAATCTAATATTTCTCTTATTTTTATTTTTTCACCTAACTTATTCCGAATGTATACGTTTACAGTACAGAATAAACCGCTCTGATTTGATTTAGCAATCAGTGAGGGTTGGGCGATGATGTCATGTTTTTTGTTGAGGCGGGAGTTGCGATGATTCAGTTACTTCAGAATTCTGAACGCTTAAAGAAATTTGTTTATGTTTCGTCTCAGCGGGAATATGTATTGGAGGATTGTTACCCGATTTTTTTGTAAATTCGACAGACGAATGTTGAATTATTTGAATGTTGCGTACACTATTAACCTCGTTACAATTTTTACATAATTTATTTTCCTTTAATATTTCTATGCGTTGGGGAATACTTAAATTCAAAAATTTAGAGCATCTCTTCAATGAGTGTTCAGCGTGACACAACATGCAAGGTTTTATATGGGTTTTAGTTTTATTTTTTCTGCAGAAAATAAATAGTTTTATTTGTTGTGTTTTGATTTTTTTTCTCTGAAATTTCGTAGTTGGAGTTATATTTATTTGATCCGAAATAACTGATATTGATTGTAGAAACTAAAGGAACATATTTAGAGAAGGAGCCTCTTTTGAATTTATGGACATTTTATTAACTTTTTCTAATTTCATTATCAAATTTTTGAAAAAAGGATATTCACAAAAATGACTCTTGTAAGTTCGTTACAATCCAACTTTAGAGCCTTTATTGCAAGTAAACTTTTGTTTACAGAATCTGAAACTAACCTTAACCCTTTTGACAATTAAAAATTTAATTTTTCGTTTTTGAGCATGGATTGAATATGAATACCAACAACCGCACGTTTGTTTTCGTATCTTTCCTCCAGCGCCGTAAATAACGATTTGAATGTGTCATCACTGTTTCAATACCTTTGGCTTCACCGCGAGAAGCGGCATTTAAATAAAATAAATTTTGATTCTCAGATAAACTTTTACTACTCAACATTAAATTAGTAAATTGCTTTTTAAATTTTTTTAATTTGGCCTTTAAAAATTGCAATGGTATTTTCTGTAGTTTTGGCATAATGTTTAACACATTATTACTTAGTAAATTATAATTTAACATTAAAGTGTCAATATTTTGACGATTAGAGGAATTATTACAAAAAGTTATTTTATTAAAAAAGGATTTCAGGCTTTCTTCTATTTTTTCCAACTCTTCATCGAGCTAAGGAAGCGAGTTTTCAGTTTCCTCTAAATTCTCTTTTTTCACATGTCATCCTCTTTGAGATTCTCGAACTTGACTTGAAGTTTCGATATAATATCCAATTGAGCTTGTAATTCTGCTTGGTCTACACTGTCTTTATTTAGTGAACAGCAGATTGTTTATTAATGTCACACTGAGAAACAACACGGAGGCTATTAAAAGCGGACCTCATAATTTGGAATATTGGTCAAGTGACAATGACACTACTTGAGCTGGCATCTGCATCTCCAAAATTCCTCATCATGACATGGAAAAACTAGGAACCTCGACCAGATTTAACCTGAATCAGATCTACTATACGGAGGGTCTTTAGTGGCATCAAGGCTGGAAGACCCACGACTCGACGAAAACAAAGACTACTAGGCTACCTCGATCCCCAATGAGAAATGATCTGAAAAATGAACCAATTATACAAAGTTTTATGCACGCACAGGACGCCCATGTTCAAAAGGCAAATCGCATGAAGAAAAAGTCTCGTGATGACAAGCTTTTGTTGAATTAAATACATTTATAAAATTTTTCGAATCTAACAAAAGAAAAAGGAACTCTGCAAATTTTATAAATGTGTGTACAATTTGTGAAGAATTTTTTGAAGAATAGATACATATTCCAAAAACAACGTGCTAGCCGATACTTTTTTTAAACAGTAAATTTGTTTTACCTGTCATTGTACACATTTAACTTTTCTTTTTTGCCAATTTTTCTGTTCTTTTACTCTTTAGCCAACGGCGGAATTGTATCTCCCGCCGTGTGGAAATGGTCTCCCTCTCCAATACAATAAAATCATTATTATATCAAATTATATAATTATCGCAAGAAAAATAAAATAATCTAAAAAACATTTTTTCAGTCTTTTCCTTTATTAAGAAGAAAAACGAGTCGAAAACGGGATATAAGTATTTTAAAATGCTATTTCTGATTGTGGAGAAAATGCGTGGTTAAAAATGTTTTATGTATCCATACCATCCATCGCAGCATATTACTTCATAATAAAAAAATCGGTAAAAATCTTACATTAAAAGAATACGGACACTTAATCCTAAAATTTGGAAATTAAAATCCATAAAAGAACAAACGAAAATAATCTGTATGAAATCTAAATTCTAATTTAATTTACTTATAAGATACATTTCATCCTTAACATTCTCATTCATTTATAAGTAATAAAGTCTAAAAATATTAATTTCTAAAATCTACAACTCTCGCCTCTGTTATTTTGTCCTTTTATGATCTCTTATCTCGCACTTTTTCTTTCGAAAAATATAAAAAAAATGTACAAACATATCAAGGAATGTTGTCATCTTCTCCCAAGGTACTGTCAGAGCGCAACCAAGGTGAATCCCCGTCGAGACATCAGCGACTACCTAACTGACAGCAGGTGAGAAGGGCCAATAGATTTCGGAGTGAAGTTTGGTTCCTTCTTCTACGTGGGAGAGTAGACAGCAAGAGTCAGATGTTTTGGAGATGCTGAGAAAAAGAGAGAGAGACGTTTTTTGCCGGACGAACAACATAACTTGCAGAAGAGAAAGACATATCCCTTAACAATTTTAGCTCGAGAGGGAGAATATCCTCAATTCTAAGTAAAAATTTTGTAAATTTGAATTTTCTTTAATTAAATTAAATTTATTGCTAAAAAAGTCTCCCTATTCAGAGAGGTGTATGGACCCGACATGTATGTATATATATGTGTGTGTGTGGTTTTTTTTTTTATCATAATGTTTTGTGTATTTTTAATTTAGAATAATAATAATTTTACTACGTGATATTTAGCTCCCAGTGTTACATTATTATAATTTATTTATTTCACTATATTTCATTATAATATTCAAAACAATGCAATGATATTACGAATGTGGTAGTATACAACCACATTATCTTCTACTTTTTTTTAAACAAGCTTAGAAAAAAAAAGGTGAAAAAAGAAAATTCAACGTCTACTAAAATCGGCCAATTCTGTCGATGTGTCTCTACACATTTTAAATACGGAGTGTAAAAAGATAGGCAACATTCCTTCATCGTATGTAGAAGGAGATTTGAGGCATTTTGACATGCGTTCAAATTTGATAATTGTGAACACGATGTCCCAATAATATGACGGTCAAACAGAGTCTGTTTGTTTATTTGGTTGTATTAAAGTCGCACTAGGAACAACACGAGGGCTATTGGCGACGGACCTCGTAATTTTAACCTCGGTCAAGTGACGTGGACAACATCTGAGTTGGCCCCCCTTCTCCTAACTTCCACACTATTGCAACGGGAGGACAGATTTAACGTGCATCAGCCCCGTCGGCGGA
The DNA here is from genome assembly GCA_019974015.1 of Nephila pilipes. Lineage (NCBI taxonomy): Eukaryota > Metazoa > Arthropoda > Arachnida > Araneae > Nephilidae > Nephila > Nephila pilipes. The sequence continues at coordinate 887,516 of BMAW01089913.1, read as the reverse complement.
TCTTTAGTGGTATCAAGGCTCGAACTTATGATTCGATGAAACCCGCTGGCCACGAGCTGTGACTATGACCACTAGACTACCGTGGCCGCGTCACCTTTGAAACAGATTCATCGGAAGCAACTCGTTGTTTTGATTTGCTGCTTGGTATCCTGAATATAAAAATGAATCCAGGTATCGACGGTGACAACTGGACGCGGTAGTAGTCGAATTTTGATTTGGAAGCCAAATCAAAACTAATCAATGAATCAGTGTCGCTTTTGTTTTGGTGCCATTTAACAGAGGACAGCACGCAATATTAACAGCAACTCCCTTTAGCAACGCCATCTGTCTTCAAAAAGAGATATTTTTTTTTATCTACCCCTCCCCATATCTTTATCAAAGGTCGCATTGAACTGTCCGTTATTCAGGGCTCAGCCATATAAAAACCTATTGCGTTTTCTTAAGCTGCAGTAATCGAGACACGCCTTTTTACATTGATTTAAATAATTACAAATTATTGTATAGGCTGAATATAATTTCAAAACTAAATTTATATTTGTTTGTATACCTGTCGAATCCATTAATAGAAATAAAAATAGTTTTTTTAAAAAATAAATTTACTGTTTATTCAAACATCCTTTTAATCTATAAATAAAAGTAAAATAATATTTTAAAAAATAAATTTACGTTTTATTTGTATATCCAAAAAATCGGTATTTTAAATAAATACTAGTACATCAGAAATAAAGAAATCCTGAAATCCCAACTATTCGACATCATATCCAAAAATTTGCTAAAAAATACATTTCTTCTCTCAACGACACTGAAAATTTAAATATGACCAATTTAGAACACTACACCCCAAGATCGCACTCCAAAAGACCTAGATAAGTACTTCTACAACCCCCCATAATTACTTTCATTTTTTCCCCCATATATTCACATTTATTAAAAATTTCTAAAATTATCACTTTTCTTAAAATCTCTACCCCAACCAGTTGAATACGCCCACTCTCCACCTCCATCACTTTCAAACCAACCAAAGCAGCCAATGGAGCAAGCCCCTCAGCTTATCACCAGCCAATGCCAAGACAGCCTACCAGCATCAGCTTCTGCCTAGCACGTTGCCCTCTGGACTCAATTATCCTTTAATTTCCCATCAATCAATCAGAACTCTCTCTCTCTCTGACTACACTTACAGAAAGCATGAACTTCCACCACAGCTAAGTCAATGACAAAAAATTGTACCTACCCGAGCCTGAAGGCTGCTGTCTGTATGCTCGAATAAATTTCAATGTTCAATGCTTGATAGAAAGGAAATTTTAGGGAGGGGGGGGGGCAGAATAATATGCTTGTTAAGATGTCATCTTTATCAACTGACGAGATCCGTTGCTTCGAACTGCGATGTTAATAAAAAATCAATTAATCATGATGTATCAATCTCTACTTTTTTATTACAGGCGCCATGCTCTTTACTGTTGGGTTCTATTAATGATACTTAGAACTTTTCAATGTCTCTTCGTTTTGATTACATTTTCTCATATTTGTGTTCAAAATGGTCCAAGCGACTCAAATTTTGCGTGAAAACCACAAACCTTTAACACTGTAGTATTTTTAGAAGAAAAAAAAATCACTGTTATCTTTTCTTTTTGAACATTTATTCAAAACATTTATGGGAGAATTCTCAAAAACTGAAAAGTATTAGGCATGCTTATTAATTGAAAAAAGCTGTCTAGCCAAATTAAAAAAAAAAAAAAAAAAAAACAAGAATCGAAATATTCATTGTTTAAAAACAAATGAAAATCTTATGAAAACATACTTGAAATTTATATAACAAGGAACAATTTCTATACTTATGAAAAAAACTGTTAAAAAAATTATGTATATTTTATTCCAATAACAGTTTATTAATTTGATTTCAACGATACTTTTTTTTAGAAAAACCATCTTTACTGAATTTTACGAATTTCTAGCAAAAATTAAGAGATTTTATAATTTTGCATTTGCACGTGAACTCAAAAAAAAAAATTGAAAACCCCCATCCGAATCCACATCAAAAATTTAAATTGAATTCAAATATCATGCATCAAACATTACATTACAGCCATTTACTGGAGAAGAAATGCCTTAGTATGTGGAGTAAAACAGCTAATGTAGAAAGAGGACTTTTTCCCGTTTATTTTTCAGATAAGAAAATGAAAAACGTAAATATTGATTACTTCCCTTCTATTTTAATCAGATCGAATGATTAAAGAATGATAAAATGTTTAAAGTTTAGATGCTGAATGACACTGAATGCGTATTTTACTGAAATTTCATAATGCATGATTTCAAATGTTCTTGAAGCTGTATAAAAACAAAATATAGAGACATTGACCACAACTATTTACTGTTCATATCATTCTCATCGCTCAGGTAGTCAACTGACACAAGTACTATTGCATAGAGAAAGGTGGTATTTTTTCATTAATGGCGATTTCACCACTTAAAAGTTTAATTTCGACACACTTGGATGCTGAAAAAAATATAAGATTTCTTTCCAAAAGATATTTTTAATAATTTTAGATTATTTTTCAGCGAGATCGCAAAGTGAAATCGAAATACAGTAGAAATTTGATAACTCAATTTTCAAGAGAACTGCTACATATTTCGAGTTAATGAGTTGTCAACTTATGAGTAGTAAATATTTCGAGATACAAAGGTGTAATGGATATAATTTCAGATGTGGATAACAATTTCAAGAGAGACTTACAAAGACACAATTTCTAATTATAGTTTTCGAGTTGTAAAGTCACAGTGAAATAAAAAAAATTCGACATATGCAAACTTTTTGTATTTAAGTAAATTATACCGTGTACAATTATACAATCAAAAATGTACTATAGCCGATAAAACTGATACTAGTATTAACAAAGTACTAATTGATAATAAACTTATCTTAAGCCTTAAGCCAAAACATAAACATAACATATGCAGATGTTTTATTTAGAAAGTTTAATTACTAGAAATACAAGTGTACAAAGAACTATAGAACAAAAGCCTCAAACATTTTTTTTTGTGAATTAAATGACAACATTTAAGATTGTATTGATTCGAGTTTGAGGAATTCACAGCGTGACGTCGTAACATTACTAACTTCGACATACCGAGTCTGGTTTTTTAACTTCGAGTTATTGGGTATAAATATTTATTATTAGCAACACGGAAATATTCCCCCCCCCCCCGAGTTACAAAGTTCGAGAAATTCAATATAACGTGTATTTAATATTTTATCGGAGGGAAATTGCTCCTTTCCATGTCTTACTGAAGTTTAAGAGTGAACGAGGTTCAAGATATCCAGTCAGTATATATCTTCATAGTACAAGTTCGTTCTTGTAAAAACGAATAGATTTGTTACTATTTCTAGCAACAAATACATTTTTTTTTTAATTCTTTTAGACAGTATTTTCAGATTTTTTCAATGGTCGAAATTAAATTAATATATCGCGTAAGGTTAAGGGGTTGGGATTCAAGGATACTGGGGGGGGGGTAAGAGGAATATAAGGTTCATGGGCTACAAAAATGAGTTTTTTTAATATTTTTAATTATTAAGTCCCAAAAAAAAAATAATAAAAATTCGGAAATCGGGTAGTATTATGTTTACCTGGAAAAAAAAATTCATGAATTTAAGTAGAAATCAATTTGGGTGAAAAAATTGTGCGTAATGGATACGTTTAGGGTTAAAAATGATCCCAACATGAAGTCTTCCACAAAATCGATAATTGAATATATTGCGATAGAAACTTATTGCATTAAAATAATCTCAGCTTTTATCAATTATATTTCATCCATTTTATTATCTACAATTTGATCATTCTTGCTAAAAAATTTATTTAGTGAAAACTTGTATCATACAGGAGTACAGACAGTTTGAAAAATCACACGGTTCCCAATAAAAAGAAAGAATATTAAAAGAAATTACACTAGTCATTACTAATTACAATTGAGTATTAATATATATATTAAAATACAGCTGTCTTGTGTCACGATACTTACTAAAAACAAACCATTTTCGACATCACAAGCACCATCTCTTGGAATTTCAAAGGTCTTATTGAATGACTCTCTTAAATAATGTGAACAAAAGAATGCAAAAATCCATTAAAAAGAATGAAAATTTGCTTCTTATAACAATAGGCATTTTTAAAAACTAGTTTTAAAGTTCTGTTAATATTTCAATAAAAATCAGTATTTTTTTAACTTAAAGAATTGAGCACCTAATTTTTTTATTTCAGTATTTTCTGCTGTAGTATTAACTACAAACAAATATTTTAAATATATCTTTTAAAATGTCAGTTATGAATAACACACATTCTTAAGCTATTACTATAATTGCAGCCATTGAAATTATTTCATCAGGACATTATTCAGTAAAAAGTTGATTTCATGTACAATGTAAAATAAGTAAATGACTTTAAAAATTTACATCCTAAATTAAAATAACTACAAAATGAATCACTAAATTGTTTCCAAGCTGTTTCGAAACATTCTATCCAAATGAAATTATACTAAATATATTTTTACTGATAGCATACTCTGGATACTGATATAATTCAACAAAATAGCAATTATTTTCTTTGGTTTATCTCCAGAATCAAATTTGCTTTCGTAATATTTTTTGGGAAAATTTTGTACAACAAAAAGTTTTGCTATTTCTTTTTAAGTTTGCTTGTTTATCAATATGGATATGTGCACTCTCTCTGTATGTATGAGATCTATTGCTTTATATATCCAAAACAAGATTTTATATTACTTTATTACTTACAAGATTTACTTTAAATAAATCATTTATTTTCATCTCGGATCTTCAGTCACAGTTGTCACTCAAATTCACACACACACAATATATTTTTACTTTGAAATAATTGTGTTCAAACTACTAAAATTTCGATAAATAATAGTGGTACTCTTGTATAAATATGTACTTAAATTTTTTTTTACATACAATAGCAAAATTTAAAAAAATGAAAAAAGAATGAAATTTGAATTCAGACTTACATTCTTAAAAGACTATTTTTTTAAAAAATTTCAGTAACAGTGTGTCACAAATACCACAATTTGAAACTTAATGTGCTTATCCATTAGGAATCTGATATTCTAATTTGAATAAAAGTGAGAGAAAGTCAGAAATATAACAAAATTAATAATAAGATAGGTGATTAAATTGTTGGTCTAATTCATAAAACTTATCTAAAGCAAACATCAACCAAGAAAATTTTATTTTTGAAAAGAGAGTAATGATTGTAATTAATTCCTTGACATAGAAAAGAATATTTAATAAACCATTCCGCATTTTATAATATCAACTAATGTTTGGCACACAACCATATTTTAGATTTCTATGAAGAAATATTAAAATATAGTATTTGAAAGTTTTTTTTTTAGTAATTTACTTTAAATAAATTTTTCAATAAATTTCCAATTAATTTAAATTAGCATTTTGATGAACACATTGGTTTCTTAAATATATTATTGCAACATTTTAAAACAAAAAGATCAAGAACAAATTCTCCAAAATTTCATAATTTCCTTTCCATAAATTGTCGATACATGCAAGTTAAAAAGAATTTGATAAGGAACAATTCTGAGCTCTGCTATTTGACAACTTCTAAATATTAATTCATAATACATTTGATGTTACAAAATTTAAAAAAAATTTCATTTCAGTGAAATAAAATTAGGCACATCAAAGTTTAAGAATTTAGAAAGTGTATAGAAATTAGTTTTAAGGTGTTAAATTTTGTTAATCTTTAGCATATTCTAAATACTAATATAGATACAGAACCACAAAAAGTCTTAAACAAAATGTTTTGTTGTATACAAGAATTATGCTAAAACGATGTAATGTACATAATGCCTGTACAACATTACACTTTTATCATATTATAAACAGCATCTCTAATATTATTATTTACATTAAATAAATCCATTCTGCATAGCAGAAGTGACTGTCAAGATCAGACTTTTGAATATTATGTATATAAAAATGAATTCAACATTGTTACATTTCACAGAGCATTACATATCACAAACTTTTTCAAATGTGTACCTTCAAAAATAGGACACACTTACTAAAATGGATGTGAGATATTGTGATACAAGATAATAAAAGAAATTCCTACTGAATCAAGAAAGTACCAAAAAACCTCACACTTTTAAACAAAAAGTTTATATTTTTCTGAAAAATTAATTGATTTTAGAAGCAATGCACTTTGCTGGATGTTTTGATAGAATTCTGCGGGAGTTGATTAAAGATTACTTTTTCAAATATTCACTCGAATATTTCACATTGTGATAAACCAATTTGTTTTTATCTTCCCAAACCAGTACATCTTCATACAAATGAGTACATATTTGTATATTGATTTCATTTTACAATAATCCGGCAAAAAAACTAAAAATCAGTACAAATGGTCACCATACTTTAATTATGATTAGTTCAGAAGAGGTAGTAATAGATTTTGTTGCTCAATATCTAACAGAACCCCTTCAATCAAGTCAAAAAAAAAATTGGCGCATTCTTACAAATTTGTAATATTCATCATTTTTTTCTAAATTTGCAATAATAAGTTTTCAAAATTTATTACTTTTGTTAAACCTACTCATTCCTTATTTTTTTGTTAAACCTACTCATAAGTTCCAAAAATCTTATGAAAGTTTATTTTATTTAACAAGATGCATTTTAAAAGATTAAGTGAATACCATTCACAGAATCTACTGTTACAAGAAAAATTAAATTTTATAAAAGTGCTTTTATATTTTTCCAAAATTTACATGGTTTGTAGAACAATATCTTGATTAATATATATAAATATATTGGACATAAATGCAGTATGCTCATTTTCACTATTGAAGGTTTTTTTATTATTATTATTTCCTGAAAACAACTGAACCAAATTCCTGATAAGAGAGAGAAGAATGTACTAATTCAAATACTAAATTTGCTGTAAAATTCTTATGTTGACCCCATTTTCAACTTGATTCTTCTCATAACTCACGAAAATACACGATAAGTAAAATTGGAGTGTGCATTAATTAAGCACACTCCAATTTTATTCCACTGGATTGATTACTTTTATAAGTGGCTGGCAACAGATATATGTGCATACAGTATTCTGTATTAAATGAAACTATGAGCCACACAGGTACCACTTTTAAGTGTGTTGACTTTTCTAAAGGAAAAGTACAGTAAAGTAAGGATAATATTGTTTTGATATTGTGTACTAAAAATTACTTTCAGTAGAATTATTATTCATTTCAAGTATATAGTTATCATATTGACACATAATTTTGATTTAATAATTAAAGTAAACATTTACAACCAACATTCATTTTATTTAAAAACTTCCAAAAAAATTAAAAGCATATTTTCAAATGACAATCTAACCAAAAGATCTCAGAAACATTAACAAATATTCTTCAATTGGGTAAAAATAATATTTTTTTTTTTCAGTCAAGGACAATTTTAAAACATATTTCCAAAAATTTACCCGAAACGATAAACCTAACCAAGATTTCAAAACCATTAATTCAAATAAATTCTTCAGTAGAGTAAAAGAATATATATATATATATAAAAAAATAACAGTTAAAGGAAACTGTACAAAACATATTTCCCAAAAACTTCAAATGATAAAGCCAAGAGAAATTGGAGCTATTAACTCATACATAATATTCAATAGAATTAAATAATTTTAAAATACTTGAAGCTATGAAAAACATCTTATTAATTTTCAAATGGAAGAAAATATTTTAGAGCACAAAATATATTTCAAAACATACAATAAAATAAAGAACAAAAGGAACTTATTTTAAACTCCAGAAACTAATACTAATTAATCATTACTCTTGCATAAAGAAAAGAGAAAAAAATACTGGGTAATAAGAAAAGTCCAACCAATTTTTTTGAATATTTACATAATACAGAAACTTGACTTTATGAACAATTATATCGAAAAAGACAAGAACTTTCCAAATGATTATTCTCTCTACAGGAAAACGATCACTAAAATAATAAACATTTTAAAAAGTTAAGATGGTGTTGTCCTCAGTCTTATTAAAAAAAAAATATACATGAAGGAGAAAATGATATAGCAGGAAAAGCTATGAAATTTCGCTTGGCCCATAAGAAAAACACTAAGAGAAATTTCATCCTTATATATATTTCTTTTAATAAAGGGATATATTTAATTGAAAAGTTTAATTTAATCATTGTTCTCTTAGTGCACTGCCTAAATGGAGAATTCTATATCATATTCTACATTAGCAAATTTATTAAGATTAAAACTATGCAAGTATGTCTCCTTGTGTAACATTTCCTTATGGCAAATTATGTATGGTAAAATAAAGCTTAAATATCTATTTCATACTTTTTTAATTTTAAAGAGCAGGCACATTTCCAAACTTTTACATTAAGAGCAACCAATAGTTAATCTTTAAATCTCGATTACAGATACTTTATTAAAATGAGTACACAGTTACAGAAAGGAGAGATGATTTTTCAAGTTACTGTCACTGAACTCATATTTGTGCCATTATCACTAATATTTTAATAAAAATTCTCACAGATAGGTATTTCATTATGGATACAAAATTGTATTATGAAACTTTGATTGAAAGAAATTAGTAGTTTAATAAAGTAGCATTCTACATAAAATTTAATATTTATAAAAAGTTCTAAAAAGCAATTCAATGTCTAGAACAGGCAGCAAAAATTTACACAATAGAACCAAATTTTCAAGGCATTATAACATAACATACCAAATGTTACATATTCTCATAGTAAAATAAACAACTAAGTTTGATACAAAGACTCATATGGTAATACTCTCAAAATTAATGTATGCCAAAACTTCAAGAGTCAGCCAATTCAGACATATATTAACAATTTCCCACAGGATTTCAAAAAAAAAAAAAAAAAAAAAAAGGACAAAATGAGACATTAATTTAAATACTTCTATTTATATCTAACCAATTACTGTAAAAAAATTAATTTTCATAAAATACATTGCATTAAATATAAAACAAATGTTTCTTCTACTCGGGGATTTTAGATTTAGTACAATGCAGTTCTCCAAATTTTATCTTTTTGTGAGTTGCAATAAATTATTTTTGCATACTGAAGAAAAATTTAGATGACAATATTTTAAAACAAAATCTCCTAAAAATTATACTTCTTGGTTACATGCAAAATCAAAACACATAATGGAAAAATTGTTACATGTATTAGAAATTTTTCTTAAAACATTAAAATTAAAAGGCACATAAATTATAAATGAACATGTGCAACATTTATTGTAATAAATAATTTTCAATGTTAATCTTATTATTTAATTTCGACGTAACTCTAAATCACTATTTTGTAAGAAAAAAGGTAACTTTCATACTTGTCGAAATTAAAGCTATAGTCATTAATTTCAATATTTGTCTCGTAACTTAAGGATTCTCATTCCAGCTTCTAAAATTTCAAAAAATATACATTCAGATAAATGTAACAGAAAACATATACAATATATGTAAATTTAAATTAAATCTTTCAACTTTTTAAGATTTTCTAATCAGGTAAATGATCAAATGTATTTAATATAATCTGTTTAAAAATGCTTCATAATAAGCACAGCAGTTCAAATCAAATATCTTTTTTTTTAAAAAATGAAGGCATTCTTGTAAAACTTTAGTGAGTGATTGTGAGTGAGTGATTGTAAAGTTTATTGGCGCAAGAGCCAGATATGGCCATGCTGCGCCAAACAAGATTAAACTGTGGTCTAGACGTGAAGTTTTGTAAAACTTTAGAACAAGGATATCAAACTCTCATTTCCAACCACAGGGCAGTTTCTAACAAGTTAAGCCAGCAGAACTGTATTTAGTTATAAGGAATTTTTTCCTTTCTTCATAGTTTACCTCAATAGCAGGAGTACTATTCCTAGAGATCTGATTTTTTTTCACAACTTATGTTGCTCCTAGTCACATTAAATGTTATATAACTTTAATAAATGAGATTATTACATGCAAAAATATTATTGCATTTTTTATATATCTCAACAAAAATACTCAAATTCTTGAAATTATTATGTTCAAGGGGAATTTTTAATCCAGTTTTACAACTTAGTCTCAATAATGCATACTTAATGGACGAAGGTCTAAAACAGATAATCGCAAAATAACATATACACTTGATACTAACATTGATGGAAAACTTTAACTGACCAGAAATAAATTACAATTTTAAGCAAGAAATTGACAGCAATATAAGATATTCCATTTAAAATGCCATACCTAACAAACTTGACCTACTTTCAAAGTAACTACTCCCATGATAAAGAATAAGACCCAAACTCTGAATACTAATTCAGATACGAAATATACCAATATTAACATTAGTTTACATGATTATAAACCAACATTTTCATTATAGAAAATTACATATTTCAAGTAAACTATTCTAAACTTTACACAACACAATGTATTTTTAAAAAGATTCGAATAGAGATGAATAGCACGTTAAAATACATTGTTCTGGTTTCTACACAATGTTGCAATCGAAATATGAAATGAATAATTTGAACATTTTTCAAATTGGAAAAAAAAATTACAGTTAGAGCTGCATTCTTAAAAATATTAGGCAGACAGGATTAACATTTCCTATATCTATCATCACGCACACACATTCAAATCAACGTAAATTTTTTAAAAATTATGGAAAGTAATTAGCTATTTATATCTCACTTTTCTTATCCATATTCTTTAAACATTATATTTGACCAGATTAATATTTGAAGATATAAACTATTTGTTTTATATCCTGAAATTCATTCAAATTTTGAACATTCCAATCCTCTAAAAATGCATCTTGAAAACGGAATACAAGCGAATTGCTACAGCGTTACATTAGCATAGTAACATTTATTAATAAACCGAGACAAGTAAATAACATGAATCACGACAAACAGCTACTGATATTAAACACTTATACAAACTGAAAAAATCAATTTTAATAAAATTACTACACACATAAGAACTATTAATCAGGGTTCATTTAGATACTTGGAAATTTAAAAAATAAAAATCCAATTTCAATGAATAAAAATTGTGATCAATATATGAAAAAATATCCAGGAAATTGATATTTTTATGCTTATAATTAAATATATCTTGCAGAAGATATAGGTTGTCAACTAGAATAGGATAAAAACAAGCAAATTTTGTATATATGCAGATAGTTATAAATTTGAATCTACACAAATATGTACGAAAAGCTTCTAGTTAAAATCCATTAGATGAGGCTTTAAATATAAATTTACACATATTAGCAACTTAATTATAAATTAAATTCTGAAAACAATTCCAGAAATCTAAAAAGCATGAAATAGTTATATGATTGTGATCTATTAAAAGCAATTGTAAAAATTAACTGCAATACATTTTAATATTTAAGTAAAAACTCAAATTACTATAAAAATCAATTTAGCTATGGATTATGTACCATTTATCCAAATTTGTAAGCCTATTGCAGTAATGACGATTCTAGTTGAGTAAACTTCTAAGTATTTATTGGAAATGGATGCATATAATTACTCTTCAATCAACCAAACAAATCCAACTAAGTTAAGAAAAGTTTGCAAATGGCAAAGATTTTTATAATGTCAATATTTTACAGAATTGTAAATATAATCAGCAACTGGATTTCCCATCCCCTTAACATTTAATATGTAACTTAGTCCATGCAGCAGCACATTACCTTCAAAGGTGTATGGCTATCTCTCAGTCATGGTTTTTACAAAAGGTAGAGTGCCATGAGAAAACCTCAATTCACAGAGGGTACAGCAAGTTGAAAAAATTAAGGACCTCTATTTTTATCCAAGAGAAGCTAATGGATATTTGAATTTTAAAGAGTTTTTAAATGCTCACTATTGCACTTTTCTTGTTTTATGTTCAGAATAAAATGATTTTACAAGTTACCTTAAAACTAAAAATATCAACAAAATTCATTTCGAAGAATCGGATATAGACAAAGTTATTTTACCTTAAATGACACTGAAATTTAAACTTTTGAGAATTTTAAAATAATCCTGCAAGATTTTACATATGCACAGATCTTTACTTTCGATTTTTCAAAAAAGTTTTATTCACAAGTATTATATCATGAAGAGTTCTCAAGTTATTTTTAGATGACCCAAAGTTATTTCTCTTACCAAATCAAAAGTATAACTTGCGTGAACTCTGTTTGCATTAAAATGCTCCATTTATAAACTGCTATAGTTCACAAAGAGAATAATCAAGTAATCACATAATTAAAGCTCACATTCATACTCAAGATGATTAAATATTTTTAATGGGACATTCAAAAACTATTTTAATGAATGTAGTTAAAATAATTTATTCACTAAGCTAATTAAAAGATATATTTAGCCAGCATAACTACAGCAGATCACCGACATACAATCACTAAGTTAAAAAAAAATGAATAGGCAATATATTTCTTTGAATTTATTTCCCTTTTATTTAATTGATCCTCCAAGATCTTTAATGTGAATTTAATATAAATATTTTTCAAGATCTTACAAGTTAACATTATGAAAATTTTAAAGAAAATAGGATGCTTTCTTTGATAAGTTTTAAAAATTTCACAAGGAATCATATCGACTGTGAACATAAAAAAAGTATGAAACTTGTACTACTATTTAAATGATTTAACCTCTATCTAAAACATTTAATTTACAGAACTGTATACTTCCTAATTCAGTTATAAAATTGTAGTAATTAATCAGGAACAAATTTTCTTCTGAAAAATTCAATTCTTCTGAATTTCAATACTACAAAAGCAACTCTTAAACCATTCCCATAAAAACTCACTTCTGAAGTCCTTTTTATCAAAATTACCCTGTTATAATAAATATATCTCCACTTCACACCTGTGAAAACATCAACAATTACATTACAAAATGAAGCAAAAGAAACTTACCTTATTTTCAAACTTATCTGCATGGTCTTGAATCATATTCTCCATTAAAAATATAACCCTTACATAACTCATTTTTATCCACATTCAACTTACTTCAATTATATTTATAACAGCATTTTTCTGCAATCTTTAAAAAAACTTACCCTAAAATTCACTTCACATTACATACCACTCAACTTTTCAACCATGAATGTTTTTCCAGGCAATTTCCACTCCATCTATTAGTCTCCAACCTATATATCACTATTAAACATCATTTTCTTCACATAATAATAAATAACACATACACAAAGTCAATCATACACCATATAACAAGTGCAAGAAATTTATTAATTTTCATAATGGTAACATTAAAATACAAAAATAAGGTTCAATTTTATAAACCTGAATTACATCCTGCAGATCAATCGTTATTTCAAGTTTCTATTGAGTTGACATAATTATTTGCACAAACTGTATGCAAACTTAAAGTGGGCAGCATCCACAAATCATAAAAAAAGGTTCGCACTTGCAAAATTATTGAAATTTTATGTTTAGAGTTTTAAAACGTTACAGCTCGAACACTTGCCAAGATAATCGAAGAAAAAGATATAATAACGGCATCCCTCCTGAACGATGACAACCTGGAATTATAAGCCACATGAGTCTCTTGTAACAAAATGATGGAAATTTTTTTTATACTTTTTAATGCAAGCAGATCAGAAAATATGCCAAACATGGAAGATTACATCCGCCAGTTCAGTTCCGCATCTGATTTGTGTGCATTCGTCTAGTCCTAACGCGTAGTTCTTTTCCGAACTTTTACTTGAATCTTGAACTTCTGAAAAAGGCTTACCAGCCAAATTAGGAACGTCGGGGACATCTTTTTTACTTTCCCGCTCTTACCAAATTGTATACACCATTTTCATTAAGATACCAGAGGCTGCAACGTAGGCAGGCGGGAGCGAATTAGGCTTAAGCCTTCATCTCGCATTCGCGGGCAATGTGCCCGACTTCGCCACACGAATAACATTTATTAGATCGGTTTGAACTGCAGTTGCGAGCAATGTGTCCTTTTTCGTTACAACGGTAGCAAACGGTATCATCATTATCTGCAGCATTTCCACCAGCAGGGCAATCTCGGCTGATGTGGCCGGAATCGCCACATGAGTAGCATTTTCGATCATCTCTATCTCTTTCTCCAGGGCAATCTCGGGACAAATGGCCAGATTTTCCGCATTGGTAGCAATTTACTCTTCTGTCATCTTGGTTGCATTCTCTGCTGATGTGACCAGCCTTTCCACAAGTGTAGCAAGTCTTATCAGACTCGCGACATTCTCGAGCAAAGTGGCCACTTCGGCCACAGTTGTAACAGGAAACTCGAGATGAGGATCTGGAATCTCCCCGATAACCTCCTCCACGGCCATCTCCTCCAGAAGAACAATCACGAGCAAAGTGCCCAGGCTTGTGACATTTGTAACATTCGCTGGAATTCATTTTAATGCAATTTTTCTAAATCCAAAATACCTCAAATACTCTGCACGTGAAAGCGTCCACTTAGCCTAGCACCAAGAGAAATGTTGCCAGTTTGTACAAACTATCATAAGATAATTTCACCAACGTTGCCAAATTTATCGATTCAAAGAAAAACAATAAAATAAAATTTACAAAAAGTAAAAATATTTTATATCTTTTACCTTTGATTTGAAATATGTATTACTTCATAAGGACAATAAATAAAATTTTACATGTTATGAAATCAATATAAAAAATATGCACTTTTTAAAATACTCATAATTAGTACTTACCTGGAAGAATATTTAAAAACTTATCGTATTAGAAATGACTAGAAATACACTACAATTAATAATATGATCCTAACATAATTCAAATATTAAGTCTGAAGAAATTATTAGATCCAAAGTTACCCTGAGGAAATTTGGCAAAACATTACTCTAAAAATATAACTTCTACTACATTTATTTAGATGTTTAATTTTGCTTAACTTTTTTCCTGTTGTTTCATGTACAGGATTCTGAAAAAGATTTTCAGCTTTTCTGCTTCTTCTTTCAGGTAGAAAAAGTTGTACATACCCAAACTAGTTTACCGTTTTAAATTGCATCAGAATTTGTTCCTTGGTTTCAATTAACATCGCGCGATGAAATTAATGAAAATTATTTGTCAGGAATTTCTTCAACCACTATCAAGAGACGGGAAATGCACAATAGGTAGTATTTCGTATAATAAAAACATAATCTCAAATCCACCTTGTAAGATAAAGTTGAAATATTTTTACATTGTGCGTCATTATAATACTAATCTCCAATGTTTCCTTTTAGGATGCGTTACAATAATATGCATGCACATTCTAGCCGGGTAGATTTTTGCCAGAACGCATATTTTATGTTAGGGCCATTTCCCCCTCCCCCGAAGTTCAGATAAATAACTTTCTAATAATATGACGAGGGAAATAAATTCGGTATATGAAATTTTTATCTTTTTCAAATGTGTTCAAAACTTTGTTCAAAGTTCTTATTTAGCTACCGAAAATATTTTCATTTATTGTGAGGGAAAAGTATTGATAATGTTAAGCGGATCATATTCGTCAGAGTAATTTATTTGACAAGATATTGCAAAATTTTATTTCCTAATGAAAATTTTCTGGAATGCTATTGAGCTTTAAACAGGAAGCACCCGATAGTTTTTCAAAATAAAGGTTCCATGGAAAAAGAATTTTTGTATTAAAATTTTTACGAATCTATAGTAGCTCTTATCCCTCCAAATATTCCGCATTTACATATCGCTCTAAGAAATATTAAGATTTTATTACGATGTTTAATTTAGCATAATCTCAAAAATAGAATAAATTAGAAAGAAATATTAAATAGTTGTAGTACGATATTAAACAAATAATTTTACTGTAGCTAACAGGAACAATATTTTTAGCAATATCCATGCTGAAGAGATTCAGTATGTGCCTGATTTGAGATGAACTTCGGGCGCAACGGTTTAATCAAGCTGGCGAAGATTTACAGTTTACGCAAAATGTTCAAAATGGGAAGCAAAAACTCAAATTACTTTTCTGGGGAAAAAAAAAAGACCACAGAACACACGTAAAATTTAGAATCATTTAAATAATACTTAATGTGAAGTATCTGTCTGAAAAGCGAAAAGTTCATTCTAATTTAAGTTATAGAATATGAAACATTCCATTCATACGATAGCGAAGTCAGAATATAATATTAATACTAAAATATTTTCTGAAAAAGCATTTGAATCCCATTGTTTAACATTAAATTCGAATATACCTTTAAAATAAAGAAAATTGTTTAATACTAAAAAGTCGATTGTGCAACTCTCAACTTGCTAAGACTGCAAAAAAGTTCCTTTGGGGATACTAAGCGATATAAATTTATTTCACTCATTTAGAATTCAAGCAGATGGTATAAATTGAGCTTATATTTTAGATTTTCGAAAATTCCTGGATAACAAATTTATGAAAAAATGCTTCATAAATTTATGAAGCGCCAGAGATCATAAATTTATGAAAAAATGAAACGTAATGTGGGATATATTTTGAATTAAAAAAATTAACGTAAATGTGAGACATATTCTGAAATAAAAATAATGGTTTAGATTGGCATGTCTGAAAGTCATGTGTTTACATGCGGGAAGAAGTTAATTTTATTATGAAATGGAGGAAATCGAAACTTGGAAACATGAATAGTTAAGAGTATTAAAATTAGAAATAAATGTTGGCTTTGTAACTGAACAATTTATTATAGATTTCGTATCAAAGAATCTTAAAAATATTTTGATTTGAGAGACAAAACCTCAGCTAAAGATTTAAATCTTCTTACACGCAATAACCTCCATAGATGTGTTAATAGCTATAGTTTTCATTGTGAAGGCATTTAAAATTAAATATTCCTATTAACTTTAAAATAATTAATTTACCCTATCTTAATATAGATAATTGAAGTCGATAATTAAAAGATTATTTTGTAACAAAATTTAAATTACCATTATTCCATAATTAATTAAATTAAAGGATCAGGCCAACCATGCTCCCGGGAGATTGCCGACATGCGAGAAGCGTCAGCGATTAATAAAGAACAATCAGTAGCACATTGCAAAGATTTTGATGGTTTCTTATATAACATTTCTACACTCGTGGCATTTATTGGTTGATAAATTCTAAAACAGATTATATTTAAGAACATTAATGTCTCATTAACTATAGTTCTCAGGTGTCAGAACTAGTAAGGAAACAAAGTAAAAATATCTTTGACTTATAGAAAGTACTATTTTAATTTTACTTCACAGTATCAAATGTAATTTCAGTGTCACATTAAAGGATTCATTAGGTACAGTTCTTTGATATCCAAAGGTGTGGTTTTTTTCATCAACTAAAATACAATGAATATCACTAATTAATGTTAGAACTCTATAGTAGTTCTATTTTTCAAAAACTCAGAATGAGTTGTGAACTAAGACTCGACCAGATAAGAGAAGTTAAATCATAGACAAGGAGAGTTCATTCCCATGTGATTGATAAAATTACCATTTCTAAGGCAGAGGGCATAAAAGTATCAGAATATAGAAAATAAGAATAAAAGATATTTCGTTTTATCTTCGTGAATTTTAAACTTCTCAATGTAATGTTATGAAAGATCAATTCATAAAGAATTATTTTTCAAACTTATATGAGTATAATTTAAAAGTCAAAATAACATGACAATAATTTGTTTAACTTTGAAAAACATTTTATCATTTAATATTTAACATTTTATTATTTAGAAAAGAACTTTTGAAATAATGCCACATTTTAGATATATATATAATAATTTAGTTTCCCTCACCCCTTTCAAAACAATATGCTGAAAGCCAGAACAATATATTGCTTCCTTTTTTTCACACCTTTGGATAACAGCTTTACTTTGTTTGGCACAGCATGGTTACATTGGGCTCTACTGCCATTAAAAATACTATCACTCACTCCAACACAGTCTATAACCAAAGACTTAAAAAAAATGCAAGGCTAACACTTACTAAAAAAAATCTTTTAGCAATACATTGAAAAGCAGATTAGAAATACACAGGGGAAACAAGCAAAATGTCTCCGAGAGAATGCGTTTGCAATAACAAATTAATTTTTCTATCCCTTTAGAGTTACTGAAAGGCAACCCACTCTATGAGTCTCTAGTATGACTCATTTCATATTAGTGTTGCTTTATGTCCAAATCACTATAATAATAATGGTCTAAAATTGACAATAACAATTTTGTACGGATTAAGGTTAGGTGGATTATAATTCATATCTAATGTGTGTACCATATTTTAAGTACGAATTTTTTCATTGTTTATGCTTCATAAGGATATAAAAAGCAATTTCTGTTTGAATGAGGGAAAGATAGAGGGTAAACTGTTCTAAATAATAGTTTAAAATATTACGATTTTTTTTTAAAAAAATTGCATTAAGACAGCTAAACTATGCAAAACGTCAGGGTAAAAACCTCAAATACAATTTTTAAAGAAAGCAATTTTGAATACAAATGTAGTAGGGGTTCTTTCCTGTTAGAGCCAGACAAGTTTAAGACAGATGAATTAAAAAGGAAAGAATGATCATTACGAAACATAAGATAGCTAATATACAATGTATGGGACACGACAGGAAGGACATTTAGAAGCACTAATTTTGAATCTTTGGATTAATAAATATACTCTTGTTTTTAACCAAAAGTTAAAATTTTTTAAAAAGGTAAGCAAATACATGCTCCAGTTTTAACTTCCTTGTTTGTATATTTCTTTCAGTTAAATCAACATTGCTATACAGCTGCAGAAAAGTTTTAGTGTAAAATAAGAAATTATCACAAAAAAATTGTAATTTTGGAACTATTAACACCCTTCTCCCTCACACACAAGTTTAATAACTTATTTTTCCATATTCCCATCTCATGTTACTTAAACATTTGAGACATATGTTCAGTTGTATTAGTAGCAGCTCCCAATTATCACATGCATTCTGCAACTCATGAGGAATTTATTCTGAAATTTTAACTAAAGGTGTAACAGCATTTCAGTATATATTCATTTTAATATCAGACTTTTTAAAATGGAATTATTTAAAATTTTACTACAGCAAATACCAGCAACAGTAAAACGTGTAAATTTGTAGATCAAAAACAAATTTAAGAATTTTCTAAGAAATAAGTGTGTAGGAAGAAAGGGTAAGGGAAAAAAAAAGATTTCTAAAACAATAATAAATTCTGCACTATTAGCTTCATTTTGCAAAAAAAAAAAAAAAAAAAAAAAAAAAAACTCAAGAATTATAGCAGTATTATTCACTGTAATGTATAGAAATGTAATCAAACAATATTTGAAAATGGAAATTTTGATAACCAATATGAAACACTTGGATTAAAAAAATAGAAACTAATATTTAAGAAAAATGTTATTAGTATTTTAAAAATAGTTAAGAGTCAATGCAAGTTGGTACATTTTTACATTATGCTCTGATTTTTCTAAGTTTGGCAATTTTCCTTTTATTATTAAAGGAATAAATTTTTCTTCAAATCGTAATTTATATTGAAAGACAAAATCGTTCAAAATAAGACTAACTTCTGTAGCTGAAATATGTTCATCTCCAATCTTTTGTGGAAAAATGATGCCCGATTAGGTACAAAATACATTAATATGGCCAATAATTCATAATTGAAAAAAGATTCAAGAATTTTTGGATATTCGTCTAAGCTTGAAAAATATGAATGGAGAGGCTCAAAATTGTAAAACACGCTTTATAGCAGATGTTAGAATGAGTGATCTAACTTTTGAATATCCTAAAAGTTTTTTGTATTCAACATTTGTGTAACAGTTTGGTGGGGCATCTCTGAATACAGAGATTAACATATTAGTTTTAAAATACAAAAAGAGGACACTTTTCGAAGAAGGACAGAACCTACAACAGGACTCTCATCCCTAAAGGAGGAGGATTGGTCACCTTAGGAGATATCAAAATCTTGTTATACGCATTTTTAAGAATTAAAATTCTTATGATGATCATTTGTGACAGTCAAAGCTTCGTTTCTACCAATGAAATACTATGGACCATTCCATGAGCATCATTACAACAGCATTAGATATCACTTAAATTAATTCTTGTAATTCTCACACCTAAACAGATAGCCAAGAAAACATGGGTGTTAAATTACTTCGTATATATACAATGATAGAAACAATGGAATATGTATGAGGCTATGTTTTTTGCAGAAGCACATCAGTAGCATCCTTTTCTGGTCCAATTGAGTGAAAATCAAAATTACCATCAATTTCGATGCAAGCTTTCATAATTTCTATTAATGCATTTTGCACAATATTTATTTCTTAGCAACTCAATCTCTCTTTTATGAAATATCAGCAAAGATGAAATTAAAATGCTATGAAATTTGCATCAATAGAAGAGATATATAGTTTATTTTACCGAGTTATAAGCTATATGTTCATCAAAGAAACATTCTTTGCTGCTTAAAAAGTAAATACAAAATTTATAATTGTTCATTTAAAATCCATGTCTGTTGAATATTTTTCTACAGAGAAAAAAAATGAACCACAATAATTGAAAATTTTATACTTCTTTTTGAAAAATTTGAGAAGTACAATAAATTAAAATTAAAACAGATATGCAGTTTATGCATTAGAAGTTTTATTCAACAATGATCATTTTTACATTTAATGATTTTATACATATCATGATATGTGTAAAAGTTTATACATAAAGATATGTTTGTATCTGAAAGTTCAAACACAAACCAGTAAAAATTACTTCACATTAATATTTTCTTTAAACCTTTTACAATTATAATTCTTTTGATTTTAATTATTTACATGATTTATATGATTTTTGTATTCATGGTTTTAATATAGATGGCAAAATTTTTTAAGAAATGTGTACTTCTAAATGAAACTAGGCTTCTACAATTCATAGGAAGTTTATTTAATCCATCTGCAAGTTATTGGCATAAAATAATAAAGCAACAAATCTTTTTCTACAACATATACTTTATTAAAATGTGATACAAAGATAAAATTTTATACATATATACAAAAAGTAATTTACTACATGAAAAAGTAGAGTAAAGTAATTTGTAATAATCCCAGTAAAAAATATATTGAAAGAACAAAATTTCCTTTTGAGGAATGTTTTTATATCATCATGATCCTAGAAAATAATAAGGAAACTTATTATCACACACACTTAAAATAATTTTTATAGCAACATACAATTCTCAAAGTAAAGAAAATATTTACAACAAATACGGCATGAATAACTTTTGTTTATTTCTTTTTTAGAGTTTAATTCGAAACATATTATTTATTAACAAGATAATATAGAATATATAGCTGAAAATACCATAAAAACTAATCATGATTAAATAATAGCAAATGAATGATTCAATATCTTCTAGTTAAAATTGTATAAAAAAGTTCCATGAAATTCAAATATAAAAACACACACAAAAGAGGTAATGTACAGTTTAAAAGTTGATTCTCTTTTTCAATATTAGAAATTATAAACCTAAAGTAAATTTAGAATAATCACATGTGATGTACAGATTACGATTCCCAGTTAATTTATTTAACCATTTAAAATTCTAAAGCTAATTAGAAGAATTCAAGGGAGAGGGAAAAAAAAAAAAAAAAAAAAGGAAGGGTGCATGTCTTTAAAAAAGGCATGGTGTTTGCTTAAGAAAGACTGTTAAAAACATAAAAAATAAATCGATACTAGCTTTCCAAAGGGCAAACAGGGCTTATTGCTTCATAAAATCTTGAAAAAAAAAATGAAATAAAAAAGAACATTGTGAGCTTATAAGAATGGATCACTCTTGCTTTTTACATACTGATTTTATTCAAAAATTAATACAGCTCTGTTTGAATAAAAAAATATACTTGTAATGAGCACAAATCTTATAAACATATTAGAATAATAACCCCCAAAACACCATTTTTACAATTATGTAACTCATTTTAAATCTTAATTCTTTTTGAATTTTTATGAAAAATCACAACATGGAGGGGAAAAAAAAAAAAAAAAAAAAAAAAAAAAAAAAAAAACTCACACGTCACAAGTTAATTTCTAATAATTTTAACAAATTATTTTTTCAATGGTTATTTAAACTTGGATAAATATTATCAGATCTATTACTAATAGGGCAAAGAGGCTGCTGCATAGTCATTAAATCTACGAGATCATACCAAATTTAATTATCTGTATAGCAATTTATTTAAGAAAAAACCAAGACAGAAAAATTTCTTTGACTAAAAAATGGCAGTTTATACATAACATTGAGCATTAAAAATTTGAAACATCAAGATGATATTAGCAAACTTGTCCCTAAAATTATAAAAAATTGTTACATATTAATGCTTTTCATACCTAAGCTCATGCAATTTTTGCATTTTGTAAAATCCAAGGATGCTCAAGCATTTCTTCCAAAGACATCCTGTCTTTTGGAATTTTCTTCAATAGCTGAAAATAATGTTTCATAGTATAAGTAACAGGTTTATCATAACAATTATAATATCTTCAAACATATTTTAATACTTTTAATGATTATATTTATAGACATATTTTAATTTATTTTGTCCTACTATAAAAATAAAGAAAACTAGCAGGGGAAGGGTCAAGATATAGACAAGTGCTAGAAAAAAGCATGCAGAAGGATGAATTCAAGAAGGTTTACTTTTCAGTTTTCATAAATTTATCAATAAAAAAACTTAATTTATTGGGAATGTGCTGCAACGTTATGGTGGAGTAACTTGGATTCAAGATATATTTGTAAGAATATTTTTTGTACAATTTTTGCACATTCTGGTATTATTAGTTTCAGAAATCAACTACTGGACAAAAATAAATACAAGCCTTAAGAAATCCAGAGTATTTTTCTTTAACATAATGTTTAATTTATTTCCCCCTTCATATTTTATACTTAGTTGAAGTGAAATTAGTTAAAATTTGCCTATAAATACCAATCACTAGTTAAAAAACTACGAAGAATTGTAGGAACATAGTCTTTAAAAAAATATCTTCTAAAACATAACCCTTCTCCATTTACAGAAAAAAATAACAAGTAGCATTCTGTAACAAATTATTATAGAAAAGAAATTTTGTTTTGAATTGTTTTCATAAATTAAAACAAATAAACGAGTAAAAATGCGGAATTGATAGCAAGTTGTTATCCATTTTACATACTTCAATATTTTATAATAAACCCTATTTTAAAATAAAGAATGATGTAAAAAAATAGCTGACATGGAAAATTAATTCAAAATTTTCAAAAGCATATAAATTTATTGTCATGCAATTCTTACCCTCCTCCTCCAACAAATTACAAAATTTTGAAATAAATAAATTAAAAAAAAAAAAAAAAAAAGTGAGGATAAAAGACCAGAAATAAAAACAAAAATTACCCTCATTATGAAATCTCTTGCTAACTCAGGAATTCGACTTGGAAATTCTACTTTAACCTCGCGAATTCTTTTATAAGTTTCATTGGCAGTTTCTGATTCAAAAGGAGGTTTTCCTACCAGAAACTCATAACACAGAATTCCAAGGCACCACAAGTCCACAGTTGAGTCATATACTTTATGATCCAGCATTTCAGGAGGCAGGTAATCTAATGTGCCACACATGGTTTTACGTTTCAATGATGGTGCATGAACTGACCAACCAAAATCAGCAATCTTGATATCACCTGTCAAGCTCAACAATAAATTTTCAGGTTTAATATCTCGATGAATAACCTTCTTTGCATGACAATAAATAAATGCTTTAGCTAGTTGAGCCATGTACTGGAAGAAGAAAAATTCATAAGTTAATTTTGTACAACTTTGACATAACATATATTGATAATATAAATAAGCAATATGATTTTTTATACTTAATAAAGGAATTAATATACTATGCATATACATATATATAAATAAACTTCTTTTTCTGTTCACCAGTGCATTCTTCCAGCTCACTCATGTTGTTCCCTGTTCTTTAACACTAGAATAACTTATTTTAACTACTTAAAATAGCCGTTAGATGTCAATTTAACAGGGATAGGAAATCAAGAGTAAATAATTGGTTTTTAATACAAATATTATAAAAAGTTAAAATTAAGTTACTTCAAACAATTTAATACACATGAAACCTTTTTAATAGTACTATTATTGTATGATATAAAATAACTTAATTTCATAAAAAACATCCTTACATTGTTAATGATCACTTTACTTCTCATTGTAGCCTTTAACAAGCGAATTGCAATAAAAAAATGTATTGCACTGTTCTTGATATTTCCCACAAATAGGCTTAAATACATGTGGAACACACTTCTTTGGTTTTGTTTTGGCAGAATGAGCATTGATGTTTATTACTTGTGGTTTAAGAACAACTAGGAAGGCATGCAGGTCATTTCTTTTGACAAACAATACGGCAATCTTAGTTTATAAATAAGAATCATAATAAAGGTTTGAGAAATTTAAGAAGAGTTACATACTTTAAAGAAAACTCATAAATTTATATCTGCAATATCTGGAACACTTTAAAAAAAAAAAAATGTAATCAAGCCATCTTCTTGACGACAATCGTGTTGTATGTACAACCAGCACATTTGATCTATTACATTTATGGCACACTTGGCATTGTAAATATTTATCATTTCTGGAAGCCTTTTCAGAATTATTAGCTATCTTAATACTTCTATGCAGATGCAGTCATTTTTTTTTTTTTTTTTTTGACATTCATTAGAACATTTGATACATAGATGGGTATTGTATCTTTGAAAATCAGTGGGAATTCTCTTCAATTTAGACAATATAAATTCTTTTTACAAACATATGTTCCACAAGTTTCTGAGAAATTGTCTGTTCTAACATTTCTTCTCTTAAACACAGAAATAAATCCAGTAGATACATAACTCATTCACCAAGCTTCTTACTTCTGTGCCTTTCTTTCCAAGACAAAGAAAACCACTTAAAAAATATTTAGTCACAGTATCCACATAATCAAATTTTTATCCAAATTTAACAGGTTTATTTGTTATGTACTGTATTCTTTATGAAAGTTTCACACGGAAAAAAAAAAAAAAAAAAAAAAAAAAAAAAACAGAATTTTCCACAAAAAGTGACCATAACTCAAAAGCAATAGCAAATTAGTACTTTTTCAATAGAACTGATTTATAATGAAATTGCAGGAATGATAGAATTTCTTTGAAACAACTTTGCAACATTGTTGCATTAGTACTAAATGCCGGAGGATCTCATTGTTTTGTTCACAAATCATTCAAGCCTAACAAAGCAAGTCATGTTCTTGTGTAAAGTAGTGCTTGATTGTTTATTAACATCATATTGAGAAGCAAAAAGAGGGCTATTGGAGACGAAACCTCGTAATTTCGAATATTGGTCAAGCGATGAGGATCACACCTGAGTTGGCACCTCCTTTTCTGAACTTCCCCATTATGCCAACGAGAGGACTTGGGACCTCGACAGGTTTAATGTGCATTAGTTCCACTACATGGCAGGTCTTAAGTGGCACCTGGGCTTGAGCTCACGGCTTGACGGAAACAACGTGGGCAACAAGTTCACAACTCTGACATTAGGCTACCAAAGTCACATGTAAACTAATGTAATAAAAACACCTGATTCTACCCAAGAAATAGCCCATATGTAAATTTTTAATTTGTGAAGATTATTCAACTATGCATCTTTTAATGTTTTAATATGAATTCAAAAGACAGCAAATGACAAGAAGCTTTATTTCCACCAATACATCAGTTAGCATACATAGAACCTGTTTTTCCTCTCAATAAGTTTTCTGAGGCATATCTTAAAACCATAATTCTTTCAGCAAGAATATTTGTCATTAAATTCTGTCTAAAGCATGAAAATCGGTTTTAGAGAGATCAATTTGTTACACAATTTTCAGGATCAATTTCTTAGTTTCAAGTGCCTGAGCTTTGTGATGAGCGAGTAAAAATTTCAAAAATACAGTAAAAGTCATGAAATTTAAGTTGTGGCAACATTACTATTTAAAGAATTATCATTTCTCAAAGTAGCTTTGCAGTCAAAATGACTACTCTGGAATCATGCTTAGGTAAAATTAGAGAGGTAGTAATTTCTTATTTTAAGTTATACAAAGATACTGAAATCAAGCAATTTTTCCAACCAAGTATATTCAGCAAATATACCATCATTTGTTAAAACAAATAATCAATATAAAAATTTTATTTCTCAATATATCAATTGGAAATTGAGACATTCCAAAATAAACAATTTTAGAATCAAAATGCGATTAGCATCACTTTAAGAAGATCTGAAAATAATAAACCAATTTTTTTGTAATATATAGTCATATGGACATGGAAGATAAACCACACAAATTTTCTCTGGATTACATGTATTTACAACACACAAAAAGATATTATGTGTATAGATAATTCACTAATCATTGCCAAGAAGTAAATTACTTAGAATCGCATGTTTTGCGACGAATTTTATTCTTTCAGGAGAAAAAAATTCAGAAGCTTGGTGAACATCCAATTAGCATTCCTACTGGGTAGCAACTTCCTACATTTCCCACTCGTTTATTTTTTTTCTCGCCTCACTTCAGATCTAAAAGAGCTGCTTGTAATTTCAGTCCTCAGATGTACAAGTAAAGCAGAGATTGAAAGGTTGGTGGTGTGACAAATATTTCAAATCTATAAAAAATTTATAATTTCATCTATGAAAGGGGGAAGGAAAAGAAAGAAAAAAAGAAAAGCCTACAGTATGAGGATTCATATTTTAATGTTTCTTTCAAACCATAAGACAGGCTTAATGTCCAAATAATATGATTAATTTTTGGTTGTTAAGTGATTTTTATGAATTCAGCATTTTTTTTAATAATTCTAAGTCATTAGAATCTGGAATATCTTTGAAAATATACTGAAATTGCTACTTTTTTTGAAGTTAAACTTGTCTTGTAGTAGATCTTAGCATTCAAATAACTGATTTTTTACAATGTTTTTCTGAATTTCACTTGGTGAGCGTGTCATCAAATTTTCGATCATTAATTTAACCCACCTCCCATCCAGCAAGAGCTGTGAAACTTTGGGAATCGTTCTTACTCGCCTAACAATATAATATTTAGACATTTGCGACAAGTTTTAACAAGTCAAAATATCCTTTCCCCTCGGCGCTTTTACGATTGAGGAAAAAATTTCTTTCCTCCCCTCTGGGAACACAAGGAATTCCTCATACACTACATGGGGTATCGTAAAAACTTTCTACTCACAAAGGGGAGATAGTAAGGGTTGATGACTTTTAGTCAGTAATCATTTGCAAGAAAGAAAGAGTCCAATATTTGGCGCCGTGTCCATATCACAATAATTTTTTCTGAATTCTGGTTCCCATTTTTCTCAATAGAATGACTTACAAACTTTCAAATGCATGTTTTGATTTTATGAATATTATGAATTTTTTAATATGCCCACAAATGTCTCTTTTAAAGTAAATTATAAAGTTAAAAATAATTAACAGTTTTAACTAATATTTCAATAATTTCCTTTGATAAACTTTGCCACCATATAAAAACTTCGTTTTTAAAAACATTGGTTTTTATCTCGAATTATTTCTTTTTCTGTTTGATTGAAGTTTTAATTTAAATTTTATTTATATTCTTTTTACATTTTGGTACATTCTAAAAATTTTTTATTCTAATTATGTAGAATGCTACAAAGCTTTTACACTAACTATTCTTTTAATTTTCTTCCATAGTAGAATATTTTTCACTGTAAATGTGTGTTTTCAGGACTAAAAAATGAAATTAATTACGTGAAGATTACGTGTCTCAGTAATTTATAATAATACAATATTTAATTGGCATTTCCAACAGTTTAAATTTCCTAAGAATTCAGAATGTCCATTGTTGTATATTTTACATGTAAACACACTGTATTTGTATATTATATTTTAAAGTGTCAGAATTATTAAATTATGTTTATTAATTATCATCTATTTCCAATAACAATTACCAGAAACAAACTTGTTTTGCTTAGTTTAAAAATTAACTCAAAATATAAAGCAGATTTAAATAAATAAATAAATAAACAGACTAGTTTTTTTTTAACCATGCAAAACAACCAATATATATCAGTAGCAACTCAGTACAATTTGATTTCATTAAAAAAACAAGTGATCTATAGAATAATTCTAGGAACTGAAATTCACATCTCTAAGAGACATTGGCATATCTTGCTCCATAACCCTCTTTCATTGATAAGTCAATTTATCAATCAAATCCCTAAGCAACACAACTACTTGTACAACACTCGATTTATAATCAACATAAAAAATTCTACTTTTCTTAGTAACTATAATATTTACTTTACAAAATAGCTGACTAAAAATGAATACTTTTATGAAAATGATGCATATCTATTGATTATCATGATTATAAAAAAAATTCATTTCATAAATGAAGTAAATATTTGAAACAGAGAATACATAATTAAAAATGAATGATTTGTAAGTAACAAATGTATTCTATATCTACAAATCAAGATAACAAAATTATTCAACTGAATTTTTTCAAAGGAGTCGGGTTTTGTAGAACATATTTAGTAACAAACTTGTTATAATTATATTAATTGTTAACACTTATACACTGCCTCCATCAAAAAATAAATGAATATAAATAAAATTTTAGAAGGAAAATTTAATTATTTTTTTTAGTATGCAGATAATAAAAGTTTGCAAAAGCATAATTGCTAAGAGATTAATTCAAATGACATTAAATCAAAATTTATAGCATGTACCTGATTTATTAATATGGTCATGGATTAGTGATTATCAATAGAAATTCTTACTTTTAACAGTGGTATTAAAAAATACATAAGAAAAATTGTTCCCCGTCTTTTTTTTTTTAAAAAATCAAGTATAAACATTGATATAGAATTGATCTTACTGAAAACTAATTATTCTTATAGAAGAAAAGGCTAACAGAAATTACCAATTTCATAAATCTTATTTAGTTTGGCTGCAGTTTTATCCAGTTTACAATGGAATTTTTAAAAAAATAATCTTTTGAAAAATTAAAATAAATCCAGCCTATTAAAAGAAGAAATACAAGGCTTACTGTTGCTGCAGTTTGTTCATCAAAGTAATGATGTTTTTGTAATGTTTTATATAGCTCTCCACGTGCAGCAAATTCAAGAATGAGGTAGATTTTAGTATCATCCCAAAAATAAGCATACATTCGTAAAATATTAGGGTGCCTAAAAAAAATGCCATGATGTTAAAATTGATAATATTTAGCAGTATTTTTTTGGTAATGAAACAAAAAATAAACAGAACACATATTTATGAACAAAAAATTATCCAAAAGACACCCTTTGCTCTTCAGATTTGTTTATAAATAAAATTTAAGTTTCACAATAAATGATAAAATCACTATATAAAAAGATTACTCTTCTGTTAAATCTGAATCTATGGCTTATAAGATTACTCTTATGAGCCATAGATTCAAAAATAGACTTTCTACTTATTACTTTCTCAAAAGGGAGAAAAATTTAATAAATAAAAAAAATTCTTTAACAAAATAAAAATTAAAACTGATCTTTATTTTAATATCTGAATGTTTTTACCCAAAAGAAAATTTGTTCAGATTTGAAATCACCAATAAAAAAAAGTATTATGAATTGTTCACATTCTTTGATTTCAACATAAAAATTAAGATTGGCTTCCAAAATGTGTAACTAATTTTGTAAAGTACCAGTAACATAATCATGTATCTTAAATTATTAATTTACAGCATTTATTTTAAGTATCTAGTTAATTACTATGTTAACTTGTTCACACTACTGAAGGGAGAAAATAGAAGTGCTTTCCTGGGCTAGTGGCTTCTTACCACAGAGTGTCCCGCAATGGCCAGACATTTTTAGATATTAAGCCTAATTCATAAAAAAAAAAATTCCTCTAAAATTGGCTATTCATCAGAATATTTTGATTTTTATATATATTATTTAAAATGCATTAAACTTAATACATAAGAAAATTTAAAAAAATTTAACGAAAAGTATACATTTTATACAAAAAACTACCTAAAATTATATCTTTTACTAAAATATAATATATACTTCATTTGATGCATAAATTTCATGGTGTAATGATATACAATTACATGGAATATTAAGATATAAAAAAAAATCAATCTTATTTTATTGTGTGATATTTTACAAAACATTTTTCAATGTATACTCCAACATCCCATGCCTTCCACTCAAACGAGTATTTTCATATATATCATTATTTGATGTTTCAGGCTCATTATCTAAAACACTAAACAGTGCAGATTTATAAGTATTTTCACTTATATCACTGTCAGATTCATTAATTAATTCTTTATTCTCTATTAAATACCTTCTTTTCGCAATGACTGTCGCTATAAAAAAAACCCGATTGAATGAAACAAGCAGTCATCTATAAATAAAGATTCTACCCCTCATAAACATCCATAAGTTCCCATTTGAACCTCTAACAAGCAAGAAAGAAATAAAAACAAACAAGCCCCTTAAATCATGTTATCACATTTAAAGAGCTACGCCACAAACCATGCCTTTTGATTATATAACCAATACCACAAAGGTCAACATTCGAAATATTCTATCTATATAGATTTCACAGTATTGTAATGCCATCTAGTAACACTTAAAAATTCTAATAAAACATTCTCATTCAGTGTAACAGATGTGATACGTTGGGAGTGAACCGGTTAAACAAAATATTTAAGGGTAAAAATATTTTTTTAAGAACTTTATGGTGTACTAATTCAATCAACACAAAATATTTTAGTTTTAATCTAATTTGAATAACAGAACCTGATAGTAACCAACATTAAAAGGCCATAATACCTTAAATGTGTTTGAATTTCAATCTCTCGTCTAACTTGATGCTCAACACCATTCTTCAGAATTTGTGATTTAGACAGAATCTATAAAGATAGAAATAATGAATTTTATAATAAATAATATTGTGCAATAATATTACACATAGGAAATAGATTTTTTTTAAACCTGTAATAATTGCCATTAATCACTTTCAATAATAATAAATGTATGAAAAGCAAAATTTTTGAATTATTAATTAAATTTGGTTCTAGTAAACACTTTTTAAAATGAAGACATGCAAGTAAATGACACACATTTCAGTTAAAATGTTTAGTTACTTCATTCAAAAGTTTATAAATAAACTAAAAATGTAAATGACTCTGTGAAGATAACTAATGACACATTTTTCAGTTTTATCTCTTCTTTACATTTATTAAAACATCCATGATTAATGAAGGATATTCAAGACAGTGAGCTCACCATGTCATTATATTTCTCTATCAACATAGATCATGGCAGTTATAAAATGAGGTAACACAGTAACTTTGACTTAAATTTTTTGGCTTTTTTTTAAATAAATTAAAAACTATAAATTTAATATTTTCTTTTATAGAGGTTTAGTAAGGAAACATGTAATTTAATCTGTTAACCATACCTGATATTAAATAAATTAACACAGTTTATTCATTATAAAACTGGAGGATTTCATAAATGTAGTTATATTCATATTTATGCGTTGGATTCTCTGAATGGATACTCTTGGCACACACAAAGGGCTTTTCTTTATCAGTATGAGTGGAAAATTTCAGCATTTAAAGTAATTATAATAATTTTTAAAATCCTACAGTAAAATTTTTTAAAATAATTTATATTAATTAACATAGTTTTTTCTCTTAATGCTTTAAAAAAAAAATTTCCTTCAAAAATTTATGCTAAAAGCTATGAATTTGTGAAGAAAAAAAAAGTACAAGATAATTAGTCTTTAAGTTTGACATACTTAGCATTTAATATCCTATTATGTTTACTAAAGGAAAATAATGTTAAAAAAAAAAAAAAAAAAAAAAAAGTATAATGTTATTGAAAAAATGTTTTCTAATTGGAATGTCTATAATTGAAGCAGATTGCAAATCGTTTTAATGTTTATGACTTCCATGTTCAGTGCACTAAAAGTTTTTGCAGTGAATCATAACTATTATATAAATGAATTATCATTAAGTTGTAAAAATTTACCTTTAATGCAACAATGAATTGCGTTGATCTCTCTCTGGCAAGGTACACATTGCCAAACTTTCCTTTTCCTAGAGGTCGTCCAATATCAAAGTCCTCAATTGTAAAAGTTTTCCTAAAATAGTTAAAGAATTACAATTGAATGAAATTTCTACTAAATATGAAGTACATATTTAACAGTTAAGTGAAAGAAAATTACCTTCAACCATAATAAAGTATTTGTATCGGCTTATCCAAGTAATATAATTTCTGAGATGGAAAATGAATTTTTTTAAAAAGTTTCAAACAACAGATACAAGTCATAATTAACTTAATATATGCTTTTTATTAAGATTATTCTCATAAGAAAATAATTTTAAATACTTCCATTACAAAATTTAAAAAAAATAAATAAAAAATCTTAAAAACCCTTGTAAAAAATGATATTGTTAAAAGCACAAATTTGTTAAAGATTGACAAAACCTTAATAAAGGATTTAACTAATCTTTGACAAATGATAAATTGAAAAGATTATATTCTTAATTTTTTAAAATTTATTTGTCAAAGTTTATTTTCAATATTGTTTGATAAAGATTTGCAAAATTTATAATTAATTAATTGCTTATTAATACCACACTGAAGTAAAATGAGGGTTATATTGTGGTGATGGACCTAGTAATTATAAGGCTCTATAAAAATGACACCACCCAAGATAGCCCCTCCTTCTCTAAACATTGTTGCACATAATATATATATATTTAACTTTTACAATTATATATGCTTAGTTAGATAAATACTTAGATATTAAAATGCTTAGTTAGACACAAAAACTAAGCAGGAAAAAAATAACATCATAAAAAGTACATTTGAATAAATTGTTTCAAATATCATTTGAATATTCAAATAATTATTAAATACACATTGATTTCTAAAAATGAAGATTGTGATTGTTTATTAACATTCCACTGAGAAGCAAATAAGAGGGCTATTGGCGACAGGCATCGTGATTTGGAACCTTGATCAAACGAGAACATCAAATGAGCTAGCAATGCCCTCTTAAAATTTCCACACCACACCAATTGAAGGACTTGGGACCACGACAAACTAAATGTGCATCAGCCGTGATACATGTGGCATCAGGACACAAAGCTACAACTTGAAGAAAACCACCAGCCACAAGTCTACAACAATGACTACATCAAAAAATGAATTGTATCTTAATTAAATTTAAGGGGTTTTAGATTATATTAATGTCGCACTAGAAGCAACACGAGGGCTATTGGCGACGGACCTCGTAATTTCGAACCACGGTCAGTGACGAGGACGACATCTGAGCTGGCAACCCCCTCTTCTAACATCCACAACCACGCCAACGTTAGGACTTTGGATCCCGAAAAGATTTAACGTGCATCAGCCCCGGCTACACAGCGGGTCTTTGGAGGCCAAGGATCGAACCCGCAACTGAACGAAAACTGCTGGCCACGAATCTGAAACCATGACCACTAAGGCTACCACGGCCCTGAAATTTAAGGGGAGAAAAATAGATGAAAACTCATAAATATCTTCTAATAACATAAAAATTGTATCTTACATCGGAATCCTTTTAGAGTTGTTCTTTGAAGTTGGCGTTTCTTCATTCTCATCAATTAGATCCAATGTACTTTCATGAGTCTACCAAAGGGGGAAAATACTATTAGCAAGTCCTCATTGAATAATTTTAGTCTAAATAATACTTTGAGTGCACAACAGAATGCTGCATGATTGAACTTATGATATAAAAAAAAATAAATAAATAAAGGCAAGCATACAATCCTTTTCAAATTATTAATATACTAGCATGATCTACATTTTTTCATTAACTATTGAATACTAAAAATTAATAACATTACGACAAGTAATAAAAAAAACAGATGAATTAAATTTTCAGAACATTTAATTAATGTTTCTTGAATTTTGATGTTGAAAAATTATATATTCCTTACATTTAACATATTTATTTATATATATTAAACTACATGCACTAGTCCTCAAATATTTATAGTAAAAAATAAACACAAATGTTCACACAAACAAAATTTGCTATATATATGTACACACACACATATTCCTATATAAAAGAAACACCATATTTATTAAATGATTTTTTCTCATTAAAATAAAATTTAAATTATTTTTCTCTAAGAGAATGACAAAAATAATTAATACACTAGTTTTAAGCTAAATCCCTTGCTAGAAAGACACAAAAACTTAGATAAAATAAACATTAATTAAGAAAAAGTAATTCTGGACAGGAGATCCAGAATTACAATTTCTAAAAATATACCATTTGCTGTTACAATAATTTTAGAATTATGCATTAATAATCAAAATAGTTCTTCAAAAATGTTTTACGAGAACTGTGACAATTGTTAACTAGGAAAATAAATTTTATGTTAATATATCATGATAAGCAAGTGAAATGATCAAGGAATTTTAATATTCTGCATAGTAATAGGTTTTTGTTACTAAATTTCATCATTAGCCTGTTTCTCCAAGTCAGAAGATTCAATATAATTTGAAACTATAAAATAACATTAATATTCCATGTAAAAAAAAGTACTTTTCTTTTTCAGGGACTTTTAAAAACATATTTAATAACATTACCATAAGCAACCCCCTTTTTTTTTCGTTAATTACAATTTTTGGCATGATTATCAACTTTATGCAAGCATATGTTAAAAAAGTAAAGAAAAAATGTTGAACAAAGAAAGTCAAGTCAATGTAGGCAAACATTTTGCTCTCAATAAGGTATTGCATTCTCTTTATAAGATTAATGAAATTAGGTATTTCCTTGTTATAGTGGCACCAGCCTATTTATGAATGCACTAACGTGGCCAAGCAAGTGTGATGCGAAATTGGAACATAGGGAAGCAAATCACATACCAATTAAGAATACAAAACTTATATGTTTAATAATAATAACAATTTTTAGGACATCACACTCTACATTACAGGCAATATTTCCTTTCTCTTGAAAAAAAGATATAGCATCCATTTTTTTTCCTTTTTGGTAAAGATTAATGACATATTTTAAAAAAATTAGCTATTTTAAAAAGTGATAAGAAATTGGAAATGTTGATGAACAAACGATATGTTGATATGATCATATGCCATTTCTTCAGGACTGCAACCTTAAAGCTTGCAACCTAACTTGGTGACACATCTTGCTGCTGGTTGATTTAAGTTGAGAACCAAAACCATAATTTGGCGAGCACCACTATAACAGTAAAGTACCTGAAACTATTATCTTTTACAGCAAAATGTTCAAACTTAACAGCTTGCAAATCAGAAGATTTACGTACTCCATAAATTTAGATGTAATTATATCAGAAATCACAGCACACAATAATTTTTCTGTTATAGTAATAAAATAAAAGGAACTATGTTTTAAATTTCAAAACAATCTTCTTAAAATCCATAATGAGAAAGAACACAATTTTTTACCATTTTGCAAGTATCCAATTTGTACTGATACATCAAGAAAAAACAATAAATTAAGTACTGAGAAAATATGACAAAACAAAACAGCAATGAGTAGAAGAGCTTAACAGGAAAATACCAATGTAAATTCTCAAATATGTTTTGTAGGAGACTAACTTTCAGAATCAAAAAATAGAGGAACTTTTTATTTTGAATTCCAACCCAACATTTTTTTAGAATGAAGACAGATTTCAAATCTGTAACTTTTCTCGTAATGCATGAGATACATAAAGCAGTGAATATGGTTTATTTACAATATTGAAGGATGGAGATCTAGGACATAACTTAATAATCCCAAAGTCTTTTTCTAATTTTTCTTTTACTATGACTTTTACTTATGTTCAGTTTAGCATTATCTTTCAATACAAGTTTTAAGCTGAACTTATAGATTTAAAGCAATTCTAAGCATTACTTTGGAATAGGAAAATGGTTCCTTTCATGCAATCTTGATCCATTTTTATTTCTTTAGTTTTTTTTTTAAAAAAAATTATTAGTCCTCATCATATCTTTAGATTTTTATTACTATTTTGTTTATGCGGATTTGATTTCAAGTGAGTCATTATATTTTTAACTTGAAATGGATTAAGGAAATTGTTACAATACATGGGGGAATACATACCCTGAGTATTAAATAGCATAAAGTTTGTTAATGTTAGAAACTAAATGTCCTTTTAAATCCTAATTTAAGCTTATTCCACAGAAAGTTTTAACAATTCAATGAATGAATTAAATGGAGCAAAATATTTTCTGCAATTCTATATCATTAGAAAGAATCTGCTTAAGAAATCATTGAAAATATATTTTGGTATTATCAGTTAAAGAGGGTCGTTGGCAATGGATAATTCCCCCCTCCCCCCGCCAAGCAGGATGATAACACGGACAACCGCAGTAGTACTGTGTCGGGAGAGAGGTGAATTTGAACAATGGGATTTTTTAGGCCCCTTGTAACAGAAAAGTACTGATATTTTTTAAATAATTTTTTCTTTAGCATTGGAAAGAGGCATTTCATAAATTTTGACATATTGTGAAAAGAATTATATAAAGTATACAGTTTAATTTGCTTTACAATTTTTAAAAGATAGAAATAATTATTATAATTTCATAATATTACAACCTATTTTGGATCTACATTACTTATAGCAGCATCTCTCTCTCTCTTTTAAATATATTGGGTAACACATATAAACAAAAACACAAAGAAAAAATAATTAAATTTAATTGGGAAGAGTGAGGTGAATGGTGCAGCTAACTTGAATGAGTTAATAACAGAAAAATAATACATTTTCTTTGATTTAAATGTGATAAACTTGCTTAAGTTCAGAATATGGTTGGCAACCAAATTTGTAATTTTTCACCAAGTTTGATAATTGTTTCAGTTAGTGGCTCAACAGATTACATTGTATATTACGAAATGAGACAAAGAGCCTCACTACTGCTTCCCTCCTATATAATAATGGTGCTAACCTAGTATATACTGCATTTGTTCTGAAAAATTTAATTTTGTCTTTCTTGCATTAGATTGAAAATAAGAGTATATCAAATCACACACACATAAACCATGAATTAATATTACTAATTCTGGTAAAAAATATCAGTTAATTTTTGTACTACAATTAGGTAATATCCATTTTTTTTAGAAATTCATTCATTTTCATACTTCTACCACTTTTAACTGATACTACATTACTTTATTAGATTCTAAAAAAATCTAAGATTTCATACTTCGCAAACAAATAATAATGTTTTTAAGAGCAAACAATTTCATTTTGATAAAT
Source organism: Nephila pilipes (assembly GCA_019974015.1). Lineage (NCBI taxonomy): Eukaryota > Metazoa > Arthropoda > Arachnida > Araneae > Nephilidae > Nephila > Nephila pilipes. The sequence continues at coordinate 850,149 of BMAW01089913.1, read as the reverse complement.
TACTTTAAACAATTTATAACTACTTTTTACTAAAAAGTAGTTCAAATTCTACAGCTTATTTTCAAACAATATATATTTCCAATATGCAACATAATGTATAATTTTCAAAATATTCATTTTAACTTGATAAAATAATTATTTCAAATATTTACCCTCTTAGATATTTCAAGAACACTCTTGTTTGTACTGCGATTCATATTTCAGCTGCAATAAAAATTAATTTTAATGTTTATATTTTAAAAAAAAATATGTAAAACAGAAAAATACGCTTTAATATCATAAATACAGTATCAAACAGAAAAAAAAATCAAAACACTCTAAAATTTTCCAAAAGTTGGAAGGCATAATGCACTAATATTTATTTAAAATTAATTAAATCTTTTTTAAATATTACCGTTTCAATTTATTTAAAATTCCGCTCAAATACTGCATTACAGTTACAGTTAGTAACTATTGGGAGAATCATTTTGCTTCGGACAAATATTCAAGATCGTAATTAATATCGAATAGATTGCTCCAGAAGACATCTATAATAAAATTTGTCAAAACATAAAGAAAAAAAATCTAAAGAACATTTGTTCCATCGGATATTTTGAGATTTTTAGAAGCATCTCAAATATACATATTACATCAAAAGAGAAAGGATTCTGAGAAATCGAATCATCAGCCAAATGGTCATCGAATAGAGAACATATAAAGCTTTTGTTGCTCTAACTCCCAAAAATAAAACAACCAATTAATAGTCTTCACTAATAGACTTTTGCACAAATTAAATGTAGTACTTTTGTACAAATTTAATGTAACACTTTTGCACAATTAATTTCCTCAAAATTGATATTTGAGGCATTTTAGCTTTGAGAAAATTTTGACAATGCTGTGTCAGGTGCAGAGGGGGAAAAATATTTTTATTAGCGTACTTGGAGCATTTTATAAAAGCTGGAATGCTTTGATAACTTATACTAATGCTATAATAAGCTAAAAGTATGTTGTTGAAAGGAACAATAGCGGCTCGCGACTTGAAATCACATGGTAAATAAATTGTAACAAATACTGGTAAAAAAAGCTATAATTCTTGAATTCTGCAAAAACAAATTTGAATTAAATATACAGATGGAGGACAAAATAATAGGAACACCTGTGGAAAAGAATGATGTATTTCACACCTGCAGTACAGCTGCGCCATCTGCAACAGAAGTCTGCCACCTAGTGAGCGTGAAGAGGAAGGTATCAGTCTCTCAACAGCAGTCACCTGCTTTGCATGCGTCTATCGAATTGTCTGTGATAAGTTGAAATGTCAGAACTGTTAGAGTTCCAAAGAGGAATGATTGTTGGAGCGCGTTTAAATGGAGCATCGGTTACGGAAGCAGCAAACCTTTTGGGGGAGGAGTACAGTATCAGCCGTTATGACAGCGTACACGAAAGAGGGTAAGACGACGACTTCAAAGCACAACAGTGGTCGAAAGTCAAAGCTTGCTGATAGGAATAGACGGGTCTTGAAGCGCATAGTTGCCCGAAAGCACAAGCAATCGTTATCCGAGATAACATTCGAAATGACAGTCATCTCCAGGACCCCGTTTCAACAAAAACTGTCAAAAGGCAACTTCATGTTGCGAACATTTATGGCAGAGCGGCAATTCGTAAGCCCTTGGTGACAGCAACTAATGCTTCTAAGCGATGATAATTGTGCAGAGATCACAAAGGCTGGTCCCCACAGCATTGGCAACAGGAATATGGTCAGATGAATCGTCATTCAGACTATTTCAGACGACCGGACGCATTTATGTCTGGAGAACACCCAGAGAAGTGTTTAATCCTGAATGCCTCTTGCCGCCCCTGGAGCCGCGGGGGGGGGGGCTCCATTATGGTATGGGGTGCGATATCTTGGTGCGGTCTTGGACCACTTATTATTCTGCATTGGGGCATCAAATCCAATCACTATCTAAGCATTCTAGGGGATCATGTCCATCCTTTTGTCCAGATTGTATTCCCTGAAGAGCGACCGTTTTTCTAAGACGACAACGCCCCTATCCACACTGCTAGGTGTGCTCAAGCATGGTTCAAAGAGCAGGACGAGGAAGTTGAACATCTTGCCTGGCCCCCTCAGTCTCCGGATTTGAATATTATTGAACATTTATGGGAGTATTTGGAGTCCAAACTTCGTTTCCGATTTTCACTGCCATCCAGCCTTTCGAAATTAGAGACCTTTCTGCAGGAGAAATGGCTTAATATTCCTTTAAATATTGTCCGTGACCTTTATGTATCTATCCCACTTCGCATTAAATCTGTACTTCAGTCAAAGGGTGATCCAACCTTTGTAACCATTAATAAAGATTTTCCATTATTTCACAGGTGTTCGTAATATTTTGTCCTCCCTCTGTTTATATATATTATTTGTTATCCATAAATTTATATTTTGGAACATCTTACTAACAAAATTAAAAATCAATTTCATTCTTGTTTTATTTTTGGTTAAAATGCCAGTAACATTTTATTTAGTAGAGTTTTTTTCACATGACTGCTATCGGGCGTTTTGCGTCCTGATCCCTTTGAAAGTTTAATTTCTTTTTAATTTAACTGTGGAACTATCTTAGTTCATTGAATCTTTTTTCCTGAAATTATGATCTGAGGGTAAATTTTAAAAGTTTTAAAATAGGTACCTCGCGAATTTACTCCGATGACTTGAAGTCTATGTGATTGTCGAGTAATTTTTCTTAGTAAAAATCAATGCCAGTATATTTAACCTACTTTGACTCATAATACTTCTTAAAATGTTTTTATTCTCTATGGCGTTGAAAAACAGCATTCAGGCTCTGATGTAGTGAAAGGAATTCGTATTAATATATTAATTTCACAAAAAACATAATCTAAATTATTTTCTGTTATATTTTTTTGCAAGTCAGTTAATTTGCAATAATCATACATATCAGGTCTTCTGTAGAATATTCGAAGATCAGTTTTAAACTTTTCTTTGTTGATCATAAGATACATGTAACAGTTAATTTTATTTCTTCTGTCAGAAATTTATTATTAAAATTTGCTAGTTTATCCTTGTTAAACAATTTGGTAGGCTCTAAATATTTAATGAAAGAATACCTTTTTTCAATATCAACACATATGCAGTCAAATACTTCCTTTAATTCTACAAAGAATACCTTTGAGGAATTCTCATAGTATTTTGACTTTCTTATTTCCAAAATAGCAGTTTTAAAAAATTTGCAACATATTCATATACTCATACTTTAAATGAATCAATTTTAGGAGATTACATTTTAACACTTCAAAATGAGACATTATCTAGTGAAAAATCATCAACTAGATTATAAAGTTTTGATTATTTACAAAATGTAACATTCCTGTTGCTTGAAACGTTCTTTTGGTTTGCATTAGATGCTGATTGAATTTCAGGATTAGAACTTTTTATCGGTTGCAAATTTTCTTTTTTATCCTTATTCACGCTGCATATGTTGAAGCTCCATCTTGTAGATAGACGTAGAATGGCGATGTTGTATATTTATGAAGAATAATTACATATTGTGGAGATATCGAGAAAAATGTAGGTACAGGCCATAATATAGGAGAAAAATATTCTTGAGTTTCGCGAAACACTTCCAGCATTTTTTATTAAAAATTAAAGTTGGTGAGTGTAACCAAATGAGTGAAATGGGAAATATTATAAAATTCTTTTATTTTTGGTTGATCACTCCCTTTCTTACTCTTCTTGACATTTGCACCATCAAATGTCAGAGCGGATAATTTTTTTTATTGTTTTCAAAATTAATATCGAACTGTTCTAGAATGCAGTTGGACAGTAAAACTACAGTTTGATTATCTGGAATAAAGAATCCGTAAAATTGATCAAATATGTCTTATTCAACAAGTACTAAAAAGACAATAACTGAGTGCGTTCTGAAATATCCTTAGAAACAAAAACTATAACAGCTACAAATGATTCTTCTTCAAATTCCTTTTTTAAATCAATTTGATTATTTGAAAATTTAAAAAAAGACAATCGAGTATCTAATTCTGAATAATTTTAGAAACATTTTTAAAGACTGCGTAGTTTTAATGTGGTTTCTTAAACCTGGGTCCAATTTTCATGCAAAGCTCACTAATCCCCTAAATATACCTAGATTTGCCAAATCCTCACTCTCGTCATGTCTTCATATAGGAATTTCAAAATATCCACAAAAGACTTACAATCAATTAGGACAATGAAGCAGCATTTTCAATGTTTTCTTAGCGTGTCATTTGTTCAGCTTTTCTTTCTCTTTATTTATGTTTATAAAGCCATCTTTTGTCTATTTCGTATCACCTCCAAAAAACGAACGCTGAAAACAAAATAGTGCATTTTAACTCCCTTCCACCAATTTTTCTTTTCTTTCTTTTTTTTTTTTTTGTATCCCTCCGTATTAAAACTTCTAACGTGCTAATCATTGCTTATTCCTGGCTAAGATATTTGAATATCTGGTAAAAGGCGGTCTCTTCTTTTGATGGAAACTTTCTCAGTGAGAGTCAATTGTGAAATTTTAAGATTTTGTATTTCACATACCGTAACTGAACTTATTTCTTGAAGTTACATTTTCATAATTGACCCCAACATAATTTCTTCATAATTGTCGACCGCGATAGCTTAGTAGTCATGGTCACGGACTCGGGGCCTCTGGTTTTCATCGAGACGTGGGTTTGAGACCCGATATCACTAAAAATCCATCATGTAACTGGAACTGATGCACGTTAAATCTGTCGAGGCTCAAAGTCCTCCCGTTGACATGGTGTGGAAGTTTGGAGAGGGAGGTGCCACAGCTCTAGTGTCGTCTGAAGAAGACAAATCATAATGAGTTCTGAATCAAAAAGCCTAACTTCATTCATCACTCATAGAGGACAATATTCTTTCAGAGCTATGCCTTTCGGTCTGAAGAACGCAACATGCCAACATACCTGAAATAATGTTTACCCCATCGTCTCCTGAGATGGCTTTGAGAGGATTTAAAGTCAGTTATTACTGTAGTAAGACACACTTGAATGCTGAGTCGGCAACAAGCAAGTCATTGAACCTGAACTTTATTGAACTCTTTACTCGAACATCATTTTTTTAAAGAAAAGAGTGTATTTCTTAATATCCCGAATTCCAGTTTATATTTGAATTTATGAATCACCAATGCTTTCTTTGCTAGATGCAGTTTCTGTAAATTATTTCTGCTTGTAAAGTTTTTTTCTTACTGTGACACCTTCTTGAAAGGGAAGATGCGGGACACTAGCGCTCTTTAGTTGTAAAGAGCTCATCAGCACCTGATGTACTTAAACACGAAATCCCTAAGGCATTATACGCAGGGATGAGCTCGTAGAAGGACTCTAAAGTCCATTTTAGGTTTCCTTTCTGTGTTTTGTGCATGTAAAGTGTCGTCCGATAATAATAAAATAAAAAAGATTAAAAAGTGAATACTCGTGATTCCATGTCACGAAGGAAAAAAACCTGCGATCACAAGAATCATACGTAGTAATTGTATAGTGTTAAATCCACCAAACTATCTTTGAGGTTTTGATTCGAGGAATGGAAAGAACAGATAAAAACAGTTCATCCGAAAGAGCAGAATTTCCCAGCCCTCTGTCTCTTACATAAATTTACAACAGCAATCAAATATTTATTAAACGCGTGTTGGGCATCAGCTTTTACATAAGGACTTACAGTTATACTTACATGTCACGAGGAATTAAAAAAAAAAAAAAACGAAATAAGCATTTTCCATTATATTTTCGCAAATTTAAAGTCTAAAAAAACTTTATTATATTTAAAAAAATAAGGCTTAAAATTTTTTTAAAAAGTTTTTACATCATATCGAAAGCTAATTACATTAAAGATTGAAAGAAGCATAAAATATAAAAGAAAAGAAAAAGTCGAGATATTTTAATCATATTATTTGAAGTACAAATTTTTTAAGAAAAAAAGAAATAAAATCATTAGTAAACTATGAAGTAAATCTATCATAAATAAAAAGCTATTAGAATTATTAGTGCAAAAACTACACAAATTAAAAGTATGTTTAAGAAAGTCGAAAAAGAAAACATTAAAAACTGAAGAAAAATTATGTACTAGAAATAATTTTAGAAAAACTACAAACATGTGCGGACATTTACATTATTATAAATTTAATGAATATAAAATAAATTAATAGAAAATAATAAAAAAAAGTTTTAGGGAGAGTTTTGCAAATAATAGATTTAGCTATCCCAAGGTGCTCATTTATTTTTATGATTATTATTAAATTACTCAATTAAATATAAGAATTAAAGTAAGTGATGGAATATCGAGAAATGGACAATAGTAAACTTTTTCAATATTAAAATTAAAGGAAACGTTAAATTATTAAGTTAAACATGTTTTAGTAACATGTAATTAAAATTGAAGCAAATGATAAATTAATAAATAGAATAGATTTAAGCCAAACATAATTAAAATTGAAGCAGAAGATTAAAAAATGAAAAGTGATCAGGTAAGCCAAAAATGATCCACTTAAAACAATAGCCCATTGGGTGGCTAATAACAGTAAGTCAATATTAAAATCATTTGACTGAGCGCTCAGGATCAGTCTTCTGTTCTAGACCGTCGGATACTTTTTCCGAAGATAAATAATTTACAAGCTCTGGCGAGGTAAAAAACAACCAGTAGAACACACAATCTGCATCTTTACATCACGAAACGTCCGAATGGATTTCAAGTCGTCAAATGCCGGTATTTCAAATCCAGAAGCGGAAAAAAGATGGCGTCCTCTGTTTAAAACAAATTTTGGAACAAGATAGTGTTTTCACTTTTTAAAAAACAGTTCTAACTATGAAGACGGATAAATTCATTCATTCCAAATTGCACATTTAACTTTTTTTTTTTTTTTACATAGAAAAATAAAATCTTTATCTATGTGGGACTCTGAAAAATATACATTATATTTTTTTCGCTCCAAATCATTAAAAACACATTCCTCAACGTTTTTCATAGTCTTAAGGTAATACATAAATCGATAAATAAATAAAATACTTAATTTTTATATTTGTTTCACTTCAGTCTAATAAAAAAAATTAGGGGAAATTTATTACGACATATTTTTGAAAATTGAGTTCATTAGTGGGGAAAGCAGGCATCAAATATGTATTACATATATATTATTTCAATCCAATAAGAAATTCAGGAGAAATTTATTATGACGTATTTTTGAAAATTTGATTCAATACTGGTGAAAACAGAAATAAAAATATACACATTGGATTTGACGATCATTTGGTGACTTGGCGAGAAACGGCGTAAAATTTAATTTTATAAATAATTAGTTTTAATCAATTGATTTTATTAATTATAGTTAAATTATCGTATTGTCATTTAAAACAATCGTGTATAGAAAATTTCAGCTTTATTCAGCGCTTAAAATGTAAGAAAAAAGCTTTCAAAGTTTTGACCCAGACAAAGTTACGAAGTGAATTAAAAAAAACCATCAAAAAGAAATCTCTAAACTAAAATAAAGACTTGCTCCAAAAACGTCAACACGTGCGAACGATAATAGTAAATGGATTCTTCAAAGTCGTAGAATTCGCGATATTAACAAATGCAATGTCCTCTACATTCCAAAGTTAGAGTTATAAAAGATTATTATTAATAGAGGCTAAAATTTATATAATAATATTAAATTGTAGCAGTCCCCATGACTGTAACTTTAATGGGACTGCTAACGCCACTTGAGGTGACGTTGAGAGACTTTAAAAGAGAGACTTTTTTCCTTCCTCTAGTTGTGCGTGTTGTGTGTGAAAATGTCTTATATGTATTTCTTATAAGTATTACTGTGGTGTATCCGTGTGCTGTGAACTCAAAAACAAAATGGTTTTAACTAACCAAAAGGACAATATCTTCATTCAAATGACCAAATGCATTTCACTCACGCATGCGATGCCACAAAATTGGCTCCCAATGTGGGGTAGCTGCGGATTTTATCACAGGATAAGTAATGTTTATTTATTAGTTTCAAAGATATTTAAAATGGATCACCTTGATCCTTTTGAATTACATTCATAAAAAAATATAAAAGTTATTTCGAAAGGATGGCTGAAAGAACTGAAAATTGCAAACTACAACCAATTAAAGGATTTAATCATATTTGATAAAATAAAAAGACATGTACCTCCCGAAGTTAGAGACCAATTCTTAGACGACTGAGTTGGTGTCACCTTCTGAATTTGCAGACAAATTGGATGTCTACTCAGCGTTCGAAATACAACTCCTTCAGTAAAGAAGACGGCCCATTCAAGCGAATACTCTTCTAAGCCTTACGCTCCGAAAAGAAGCTTACCTGATAGCAGATTTGACAAAACCAACCAAGCTGGTTCTACATCATCTTTCAGTAGAGGTGCTAAATTGAAAATTGATAACAGATCAGAGAGACCATCGGTATCGTGTTGTGGATGCGGTAAGTCAGGTGTTACGAAACCCAGATGTCCAAATTGCAAACCAGCAGTGAATAATGACTCAACAAATTTTAGCAACATCAGTTTGCATTCATGCTCTTCAATTCCAAATCAAAGTGTGGTGCTGAAGTTAGCTGTAAAGAGCATATGGAAAACTGCATGTGCCGATACTGGAGTTAGTTACTCCATAGCTGGAGAAACCTTATATCTGCTTTTTCAGAGAGAGGGAGCTAACTTTCAGAAGACTCGACTCTATGTCCCTTGCTGATGGCCATAAGTCTGAGGTGGAAGTCTAAGCAACCAGTGCAGTTAACAAACTTGAAGGACGTGTCATCCATAATAACTTTGCCTTATGCTAAAGGAAACTCAACACTTTTGGGAATGTACTTTTTACAAAAAGCTGGCATTGTTCTGAACCTCAAACACCGCAACTGGTTCTTTAGTGACTCATTTAATCGAACATGATTTTGTTAAAGAAGTAATTATCCAAGAAGTCCAAAGTTGACCAAATCTTGAGGAAAATACATGCTTATTGCGCAATGACGAAGGTAAATATCTGACGCCTGAGCAGAGAAATGAATTGTGTACATTGCTAAAGATGTACGAAACTGTCTTTGAACCAGGGTTTTTTAGTTAAGTTTTGCTTTTATTAGCATCGCACTAAAAGCAACACGAGGGCTATAGGCGACGGACCTCGTAATTTTGAATCACGGTCAAGTGACGAGGATGACACTTGAGCTGGCACCCGTCTTCTAAGCCTCCCCTAACATCTACACCACGCCAACAGGAGGATTTTGGGCCCCGACAGATTTAACGTGCATCAGCCCCGGCTACACGGTGGGTCTTTAGCGACCAAGGATCGAACCCGTGACTGAACGAAAACCGCCGGTCACGAATCCGAAACCATGACCACTAGGCTACCGCGGCCCCTTCAACAAGGGGGAAAGCCCACTCCCTTAAAGGAACACCGTATCAGCACCGGAGACAGTCCTCCTGTTTCTATGCCTTTCTATAGGTTACCACCAGCAAAGAAAGAACTACTTAAGAAAGAATATGATAAACTTTTGGAACAGACAGAACATCATTGAAGAGTGTGAATCCCCGTATGCTGCGTCTTCGATGCTCGTTCCCAAAGCGAACGGAAAAACCCACCTTTGTATCAGTTATAGAGGTCTTAATGCTACGACAGTGGCTGACTCTTATCCATTACCTAGAATGGATGACCTACTTCACGAAGCGAAGCATACACATTTTATGACAACTATAGATTTACAATCAGGTTACCACCAGGTGAATGTCTATGTTTCTGACAGAGACAAAATACCATTTGTAACTTTTCGCTACCTTCGAATGCCTTTTGGATTGAAAACGGTCCCAGCCAATTTTCAGAGACTTACTGACAAGTTCCGCAGGGGCCTAAGTGACATTCTCCATTCTTTCTTACCTCGATTATATAATCCTGTCAGAAACCTTTGAAAAACATCTCGATGATATCAAAGCTATATTTGAGAGATTTTTGCTATTTAAACTACATGCAAATGAAATGTAATTTTGCTTGTGATAAAGTGAAATATCTGGAACACTATATCACAAGTTTAGGAGTGGAAGTGGACACTGAAAGAAACTCTGCTATCAGGGAAATATTTCCTCCCAAGAATGTAAAGCAGATGCAGTCATTCCTGCAAACCTGTTCGTGGTACAGAAGATTTATTCCTAATTTTTCAGAGGTAACTAGACCTCTCAGCAATCTCGAGGTTGGTTTTGGGGAGATGAAGAAGAAAATTCTTTTCAAACTTTGAAATAACATTTAACCAGTCCTACCATTTTGTAAGAGAGTGATGCCACGAAACCTTACATTCCTTGCACTGATGCTAGTAATCAGGCCATAGGGGCTGTCCTCTTTCAAGGTAAAGGCGAGGAAGAGCATCCAATAGAATATGCAAGTTGGCTGTTAACTGTTGCTGAGAAAAACTACTCAACCACCGAACGGGAAGCTCTTGCAGTGGTTTGGGCACTAAACAAATTTCTAGGTTACATTGAAGGACAAAAAATTACCATAGCATCCGATCACCAATCAGTAAAGTGGCTTCTGACTTTAAAATCATCTTCAGGTAGACTAGCGAGGTAGGCCCTACGACTCTAGTCATTCAACCTGAAAATAGAATATATCTCAGGAAAAGCAAATGTCATAGCTGACTCGTTATCTTGTCCCGTATGTGGACTAAAGAAGAGTTCTGTGAAATGTGTAGTATTACTATCAGCATGCCTAGCTGTAGAACTGTGGACATACGAGAGGAACAACTAAAAGATGAAGACACTAGGAAAATCGTAGAATTTTTTGAAAATCCCGTGAAAGATGAAAACTATAACAACTGGATTATAATGAATCAAGGACTCTTATATCGGTATCCCCCTGACTCCGAATCAGAACAAGTCCAGTTTGATCCCCTATCATGAGTGGAACAGGGTTCTTCGAGAGTAACTCGACTCTCCAACTGCTGAACATTATGGAGTTAATGGAACTTACCATAGAATTTCTCAGAGATATTACTTCACTGGAATGCGAAAGTATATATACAACTATGTTAAAAATTATAATGAATGCAACAAGTACAAAACGTCGAATCAGAAACCATCTGGTTTTGCTGCAGACTCCAGTGTATGATCAACGTTTTGAGACTCTTGCTATAGATTTCCCACAAGATTTGCTAAACTTCTGACGGTAAAAAGGAGATCCTAATTGTTGAGGATTACACAACAAAATGGGTTGAGCTCTTTGCATTACCCACCCCCACAGCAAAAGAATGTACTGTCATTCTTCTTGAAGAAGTCTTTTTGCGATATGCTCTACCCAGGCACATTATCAGCGACGACGGAGCACTATTTGTCAGTGCAGTTATGCAACAAGTATGCTATCTTCTAGTCATAAATCAAGTGTTCCCTCCAAATTACTACCCACAAGCTAATCCAGAGGAATGGCAAAATCGACATCTAAATCACCGACTTGCAATCCTATTTAAAGACGATCACACAATATAGTCCGAGAAGCTTCTAGCTATACGCTTTGCAATGAATACCCATAAAAATGAAACCATCAACCAGACTGCAGCATTTATTCAGTTCGGCCGAAAATTTTGGACAACTGATGACATCAATCATAATATTAGGAGTGTCATCCAGAATGATAACTTTGTAGCAGAGAATACTCTACATCTAAAAAGATTTGTCAACCTTACGAAACAAATAAAAGAGCATTTAAAATCTAAATAAGACCATTGTAAACCATACGCCGATAAATGTCGTATGCCTAGCTACAAATTCAGGTGACAGGGTTTGGGTTAACAAACATCCTTTGAGTAGCTCTGTACGACAAAGGACATCAAAGTTTATGCCACGCAGAGATGGTCCCTATGTTATTCTCAGCCAAAGATCCCCTGCGACATTTGAGGTGGCCTATCATGAGGTTCCTGACGTTCCTATTGGGGTCTATCACACCTCAGCATTACGTCCTCATCAAGGTCCATCATCTAAGCCTCTAACTCCTCTTCATAAAAGAGGCAGACCAAGAAAAACTTTCTGGCTCCTCGCCAAGGCGGCGTCGGGACCAGAGTGGGAGACTGTAACAATCCCCATAGCTGTAACTTTAACGGGACTGCTAATGCTATCTGTGTTCAAGTTTTAAAAGAGAGTTTAGTTTTTAGTTTTTTAATTAACGTCGCACTAGAAGCAACACGAGGGCTATTGGCGACGGACCTCGTAATTTTGAACCACGGTCAAGTGACGAGGACGACACCTGAGCTGGCACCCCCTCTCCTAACATCCACACCACGCCATCGGGAGGACTTTGGGCCCCGAACAGATTTAACGTGCATCAGCCCCAGCTACACGGCGGGTTTTTGGTAGCCAAGGATCGTTTTAAAAGAGAGACTTTCCTCCTTCCTTTAGTTGTTGTTGTGAGTGTGTATGCGTGTTTTGTGTGAAAGTATCATATATGTATTTCTTATTAGTATTACTTGGTTTGGTTTACTTTCATTAACGTCACACTAGAAGCAACACAGGGGTTATTGGTGACGGACTTCGTAATTTTGAACCTCGGTCAAGTGACGAGGACGACACCTGAGCTGGCAACTCTCTCTCCTAACTTCTACACCACACCAACGGAAGGACTTTGGATCCCAACAGATTTAACGTGCATCAGCTCCGGCTATATGACGGGTCTTTAGCGGCATGAAGGTTCGAACCCACAACTCAACGAAAACCGCCGGCTGCGAGTCCAGTGCCTTACCGCTAGGTTACCGTGGCCACATAAATATTCAGTTGGTTAAAATCATTTATTTTTCGGTTCCCAGAACACGGACACTGTGATGTGTCCGTGTTCTGTTAACCCAAAAATAAAATAGTTTTAACCAACCGAAATGACAATGTTTTCATTCAAGTACCCAAATGTATTACACTCACTTATGCGATGCCACAAAATAATATAATCATGAAATTAAAATTATAAATTAAAACACTATTAATAAATAATTCGATATAAAAACCAACGTTTTTAAAAACAACGTTTTTATATAGTGGCAAAGTTTATTAGAGAAAATTTTTGAAATATTAGTTAAAACTGTTAGTTATTTTTAACTTTAAAATTCACTTAAAAAGAGACATTTGTGACAGTATTAAAAAATTCATAATACTCATAAAATCAAAACATGTATTTGAAAGTTTGTAAGTCATTCTATTAAAAAAGAATGGGAACCAGAATTCAAAAAAAATTATTGTGATAAGACTTGGCGCCAAATATTGGAAACTTTCTTTCTTGCGAATGATTACTGACAAAAAGTCAGCAACCCTTACTATCTCAGAGATAGTAAAGGGGAGATAGTATCTCCCCTTTGTGAGTACAAAAGGTTTACGATAACCTCATGCGGTGTGGGGAGTGCCCGGTGCTCCCAGAGGGGGAAAGAAATTTTTCCCTCAATCCTAAAAGCGGCTAGAGGAAAGAATATTTTGACTTATTAAAATTATTGAAATATTAGTTAAAACTTGTCGCAAACGTGTAAATATTGCATTGTTAGGCGAATACGAACGATTCCCAACATTTCAAAGCTCTAGCTTGATGGGAAGTTGGTTAAATTAACGATCGAAAATTTGATGACACACACACTCTCTCTCTCACACACACACACCAAGTGAAATTCAGAAAAACGTTGTAAAATAAAGACGAACTATAAGAAATAATAAAAATGCAAAATTATAAAATTAATCATAATTTAAACTAATAAATCTTTTAATAATTTAATTAAAAATCACAATAAAACGATTTAGTCTATTTCATAATTATTATATTTTGAATTATTTTTTTTTCAGAAAGTTAATAAGATAATTAGTTGAAAGTATATTTTATGAAATTTAAATTTTTCATGAATATTAGAAGAACCATTAATATTTTGTTACACTAAATACATATATAATATTTTTCAAAATCGATATCTTATATATATATATTATGGCTACTATTCCTGAAAGATACTTTGCAAACAAGGAAATTAAAAATTTTTCTTTGATCTTAAATTGCTATAAATTTTTATAATCAACAACTTTTAAATACCTAAACATTCATTTTGAAGAATAACAATTACTAGTTTTTGTAATGATATTAAATAAGAACTATATATATGTAACATTATTCCTATCGACTTATGTAATGTAACATAATCTCAATAACATTCGAGGCGTATTGGATTTTCACTTTTATTTTAAGCTGTGAGAGAGACCATTTTCATTAGATAGTTGGTTACATCATTTAAGTAAGAAGAACAGAACAGTTGTATGAAAAAGAGCAAGCGCAGTATGAAAGAGAGAACGTTTTTCGTTGCGTTTTTGCTTATATACTAGGGAAAATTCCCATCAAACGTCATAAGCACGTGGTAAGAATAAGGGGATTCCAGGGAAATATAGTAGATAGGGAATTAAAAAGGGATTGTTTTTGATAGATTTATAATTAGTTTAAGCAGAATTAATCCTTTTCAAGAGCGCGTGATGTAATAAATTATAAGATACTTTTGGAAGGAGATCAGGAAATAAGAATGAACTCTTTACTTTTGTATTAGGGAATGAGATAGAATAGAAAGTTAA